>WSXT02076896.1:0-12129 GCA_011762715.2 Neuroterus valhalla
AAATTAGCTGCATTTAGGAAAAAAAATTATTAATTTTGGACCATTTTTGGGAGAATTCGCTAAACTCCATAATTACCGTGGAGGGATTTTTTTTTTGTTCGAAAAATTCTTAAGTCTCAAATTTCGATCCCATCCGAATATGAGAACTTTCCAAATTTTGAGACGATGACTTTTAAGACAAGAATATGACTAAAGAGTTCTGTTGGTCGCTGCATCCAAATCTCGAATCAAAATTGATAAATCGAAGAACACTTACACAAAACGGCGGACCCCAAACTTGAAAAAAGTACAATACTTGTACTTTTTTGACGAGATGCCAACTACGGGGGCTTATTATGCCCCTGGACCGAAATGGAAGGCTTTACAATTTTTCGAACTAAAAAATCGCATTCCCTCCGACTGCGCTCTGACAAATTCTCTCACATTCTCGCGTAATCCAGACCTTTCCCGTACCTGCTCTCTCTCCTTTCTTCTTCCTTACACCTAGTTCTATACGAATCTTATAATATTATAGTACAGGTTTTATTACGCTGTAGTTTAGGCTAAACTAAGTGTAAATCTACCGTCACACCGTTTAGACACGCTGCAACTTCAGTTAATATTAGGAATATCGGCAGTGAAATTCCAATGATAGACGCGGCAGGCAGGCAGTCAGTCCAAAATCTGTGGCACTTGCTCTGCTCTGAATAACATTAAAAGTCGCATGTTCGGGGTGCCCCGCCCTAGATATTTTCAAATTTATCCCAGGCCCAAAAGCACGCGATATTGCAGCAACGTTGCACCAGTGCTCTTGCAGTACATGGATGTTCTGTCCAAAGCAATATTGCGTTGAAAGGTTGATGCAATGTTGCTGCAAAATTGTTGCAGTTTTGTTGCAAGGGTTTCTTGGTAAAATATAAAGATCAGGGAGGCACCCCCCAGCTCGTATAAACGAGCGAAATTGTTTTTTTATCCCCACCATGGCACCATCATATTCACCATCTTTCTTTATATGATAATTTATCAAATTCTTGTTTTCTTTTCCTCTTTTGCTTTTTTTGTTTGTTGTTTGAAAAATAATTTTTGTACAATACTCGGTGACTCTTGCCGCTATCGTAGCATAATTGGTTCGATCGGAGAAACAGAAATCGGTTTTGAAATTTCCAAAACACAAACGTTACTAAGATTATAAATCACAAATGAAATCACAGACTTTTGTTGGTGGTTTGATAGAGGGGAAGGGGCAATTACAGGATCATATTTGGGTAATGATTTCAGAGAGAAAGGGAATCATATTCCCAGTTCGGTTCATTCCCATCCATTTTCCTTGATCATGTGGGCCAGTTCGATGATGAATTTGCCTTCCTTGTATTTCTGACTTGACTCAAATGCGTGCTCCTGAAAATTGAAATTATATCTATATATGAGAACAAATTATTAGATTTTATTTAATAGAATTAGATTATTAAACTTACATATTTCCACCCAAGGGTGGTTTTGCAGCATTCGCAATATATGTCGGCGACAGCATGGAGGCCAGTTAGTAGAACTCGCTCCTCGGCTGGGCCGCACCCCACGTTCACCCTTTCGAAAATTAAGGAGGATTATTTGATTGAAAATAATTGTCTCCACTTCTAACTTCCCCTCTAATCCTCTGCGAATCTCCTTCAAATCATGTTCCTTCCCCGCCCGTCGCACCATTCTCATCACCCATCCTTACGTCTTCACACTACCCCTTTAGGCTACCACTCCCTCATCGCTCTTAGTTCCCACACTTCATTTTCCCCTCGACGCAACTTCCTCCCACTCATTCCTATTCTCTCTCCACTCTCTCTGCTCCTTCCACGCTATTCCTTAACTACCTTTTATACTCCTCACTACCCCTTCTTGCTATCACTCCCTCATCAATCCGAGTCCCTACACTTTATTTCCCCCTCCACACAACTTCCTCCCACTCATTCCCATTTTCTCAACACCCCGTCCTCCCGTCCCCAATCCACTCCCCCGTCTCTACATCAAACTCCTTCTCTTACTTCTCACCCCGCCCCCCCCAAACCTCCCCACTCTCTTTGCCCCTTCCGCGCTATTCCTTAACTACCTTTTATACTCCTCCTCACTACCCCTTCCTGCTATCACTTCCTCATCGATCCCAGTCCAAACATTTCATTTTCCCCTCGACACAACTTCCTGCCTCTCATTTCCATTCTCCTCACTTTCGTGCCCTCCACTCCCTTGCTCACTTTCCTCTCCTCCCGTCTATGCACTGAAATATTCGTCTTACCACTCCTAACCTCTCTCTCACTAACCCTTCCTACTCTTGCTGTCCCTCCGACCCTTCTTATTACCCATTCCTTATTTCCCCACAAGACTTCTCCCAGCTATCACTTTCCTATCGTTTTCGCATCCACACACCAACCCCTCCTCCCACCACTCTACACAACTTTCTCCCTATTATCCACATTCTCCTCCCTTCCCGGCCCTCCTTCCCCTCGTTCACTTTCCCCTTCCCACCAACCCTTCACTAACTTCCTCGGCTTCCTTCTCTTCATTCTCCTCTCATTCATCCTTCTCACTCTCGCATATTCTTCCCATCGTCCTAATTTCTCTTTCGTCAATTCCCCTTTACCATCCCACAATTTTTTTTCTGCCTATAAATTTTGACCTTGCTAATTTGTTCGTCAAACTATTGAACAATATTGAATAACCGATTTCCATTACCAAACATGACTGGCCACATAATGGGAAAATGGAGAAAGAAAACAATGTCTTTTTCTTTAATATAAACGACGACTCGAAAAAACCACGAGTAACCTTTTTCAGTTTTATTGGTTTGATTTTGCAGTCGCATTCTGCCATATTGGATCCGTTATGTTCGATTCACGATTTCGGTTTTGAAATTTTGATTTTACATTTTGAATCATTAACTTAAGAAACAGACTATTATTTCCCATTGAATTGACATCGTTTTACAATTGCGGTCTGACATATTTCATCCATCATTTCCAATTTTTAGATTTTTTTAAGACACGATAAATACGCAAGTAGGTATTTTTATTCAAATCTTTTTTTTGACGATTTCGGAATGGTATTTGGTATTTTCCAATTTTTACTTGGGGTTTCAAATCAGAGACCCGGGAAACCTCAAATTGGTTATTTTCATCGTCAAATCTGTTCAGTTCCATGATTTCTGTCCACCATATTGGATACGCCATTTTGAATTTGAATATACTGTTTTTGAATTTAGAATGATAGACATGAATGTACTAGAGTGTCAGTTTTGAGATGATTCGATTTTGTTTAACAAAATAAATCCATCATATTGGATCCACAATTTCGAATTATGAAATACTTTCTTTGGATTTGAAATCACCTACACGAAAATCTCCCGATGTCCGTTTTGGCATTTCTATTCTGAATTATGAGATATTGTCTTCAGATTGGAAATCAGCCATTCGGAAATCTTCCGAAAAACAGTTTTGAGTTGATGAAATGAGTCTGACATTTTTGATACGCCATTTTGGATCATGCAATATTGTGATTGCAAATTGATGCAGTGACTCGAAAATCCCCTGATAGCATTTTTCATTCAAATTAGTTTTTTTGTACAATTCCAGTCCGCCGTATTGGATACGCCATTTTGAATGACTATTCCTCAAATGGCAGTTTTGAAATGAATTGGTTTTGTTTTACAATAGAGGTCCACCATATTGGATCAATAATTTTAAATTATAAAATACGGTTTTCGTATTTGAAATCGCGGACCCAAAGTCCCCCAAATGGCAGTTTTGAGGATTCAGTTTTGCTTCACAATCTAAGTCCACGATATTGGATCTGCCATTTCGAAATATAAAATACTGTTCTTATATATTTTGAATTAGGGGCTTTCCATAAATTACGTAGGACGCTTTTCTTTTGTTTAAATAAAGGAGAAGATAAAAATGCCTCGAAGACAAAAGAGACACAGCGATGTAAACAAAAGAAAAACGTCTTACGTAATTTATGGACAGCCCCTTAGTGACTTAAATATCCTCCGAGTATTTGTTCATAGAATCAGTTTTACTTCGTAATTTTTGACCGCCATATTGGACACGCCATACTGGATACGCCATATTGGATACGCTATCTTGGATTTGTTATTTCAAATCAGCGACTGCTTCTATACTTACACCGAATTGAAGAGGTAGGCACGTCCTTGACTGCCTTGGAAGGACTGAAATAGAGGAGAACAGGAATTATAAACTGAAAATTGACAAAAATCTTTATTGTTTATTTACCATTTGTTTGACAGACTTACCTTCGAGATTAGTTCGTCGTGGTTGGCTAGGTGAGCACGGCAGTGAATACACGAGTAAGTGCGGTGGCAGGAGGGCAGGTAGGCTTGGAAAGTTTTGACCATGATGGCTTATCCAGATAAGCTAGCCGTTTTTTCCTCTTTCTCCTCCTCACTAGCCACTGAGGTTCTTCAGTAAATTTAATTAAGCTTGCTGGTACCCAGTAGAACAAAATCGCTCTTGTACTTTTCGCGGGGTGTTGGTGCAGAAGTGGCCCCGTTCACCGCCGCTTCGTACTCTGATCAGCTGTTGCGCTGGTTCAGACAGCGCCGATTCGGGGACACCTGTAATTCAATTAACAATTCAGTAATGGATTTAGAACATTTCTTGGTATCAGAATTGATCAACTTTAGCAGATTGAGGGGGTTACATATATTTAATCGCCTTGTTACGATCTTCCTCCGCCATTTTGTATCTGCAAATTTCAATTCCTTATTCGGAATTGAAATCAGCCACCTGAGAAACCCTCGACTAGATATTTTGAGTCAAACCTATAGTCCCATTGGTTTGTCTGTGCACTTTTGGCCGCCATATTACACACGCCATTTTGAATTTTCGAATTTGAATGATTGATTTGGAATCAGCGACCCCATAAACCCCCAGAAAACGATTTTTAGTCCAATCAGATCTATTTGACGATTTTGTTTCGCCCTATTGAATCCGAGAATTCCAATTTCTGATATAGATTCGAAATCAATGACCTATGAAACCGTCAAAAGAAAATCTTTGGTCAAATTGGTTTAGCTTCACAGCTTTCGTCCGCCATATTACATCCGCCCTTTTGCATTTTCAAATTTGAATAATATATTTGGAATCAGCGACTTAAAAACCCCCGAAGGAGAATTGGTTGAATCAGTTTTATTTTAAAATTTTGTTCCGCCATACTGGATCCGCGAATTTGTATTTGAGAAATGGATTGAATTGTTTTCACAATATTGTATTTGCTATTTCACATCCTGATTTCAGATTCCAAAACCAGTGACGTGAAGAATCCCTAAATTTTCAAATTCCAACTTTGAATTTGAAATCAGCAACCCGGATCCCAATAAGTAATAATCTTTAGTCGAATCGTTTCGGACTGACAATTCTGATCACCATATACGATCCGTCATTTCGAATTTTGACCCTGGATTTCAAATCAACGACCTGCTTAACCCTCGAAAAGAAGTTTTTAGTTAAATCTATTCGGTTTCGAGAATAAGGATAGAGTGAATGAGAGGTTTGTTTTGGTCGACACATTTCTCTCTCTTTTTTCCTTTTCAAAAACTTTCTCTGGCAGCGAAAAAACGACAAAAAAATGAGGCAAGAGTGCAAGGTTGAATTTAGTTGATTCTCTCCTCATTCTCCTTCATTTTTAAATGAATTTTCTTTTAGTACAAAAAAGGAGGAATTAAAAATGGAAAGTGAGAGTTTAGTTCTGATTTACTCTTTTTCTTCTTCTCCCTAATGTTTTCTTTCATGAAAAAGACTGAAAAAAGAGAAGTTCGTTCCAGTTGATTCTTTCCTTTTCATCCCTCATTTTTCCTTTGGATATAAATTTACCTATGGTATAAGAAGGTCGGAGAAAGGAAAAGGAGAGTAAGAGGTCCATCCAGGGGAGTTAGATGGGAAGAGGAAGTGTGGGGAATTGAAGAGAAGGGAAAGAAAACAAGAGGTGAAAGGGGAAGTTGGATGGTAAATAGGAGTAGAGAAGGGCAGTAAAACTGCTGAAAGTAGAAAGGGTAACTTAGGGGTGTGAAGGTATAGGGAGAGGATGCGAGGGTAGCTGATAATGGGGAGTTGGAACTAGAGGAGGGAATGAGAAGTAGGATGAGAATGGAGGTAAAACGGAAAATAAGAGGAAGCGGGGGAGTGGGAAGGTAAACTGAAGGGACGTAAGGTGTGGGTGGAGGGAGTAATAGTGTGTAGGAGGTCGGGAGAGTGAATTAAGGGGATAGCAGGTGAGGATGGAATTGGATAAGATAAAGAAGGACAACGAATAAGGAAACAGTGATGGGCTGCTTTTAGTTCACATCTATTCTCTTCCATCCGCTTTTCCCCTTTTCTTTATGCAATTTTGTCTTCAATGAGCCGAAAAGAAGTTTGTAAGGAAATAATGAACGGTTTCTTTATGTCAGGTGTTTGTTTATTTGTCGTACTCCTCTTGCAAAAGGAGAAGTGAGGTAGGAGAGAAGGATTAGGGAAAAGTGAGGAAGAGATGGGTATAGAAGGAAAATCAGCGGATCATTGGGGGTAGAGATGCTCAGATAGGAAGCGTCAAAGGTGGTTGGCAGAAAAGATGGAGCGTGGAGGAGTGAGAAGAGGAAGACAAGACGCGTTAGAAGATGGAGAGAGAACTGAGTTTGAAACAGAAGTGGGAAGGCGTTAGGGGTGGAGAGTGGAAGTGCCGAGGGAAAGGGAAGGGAAGTGAGAAGCAGTCGAAGCAGATAGGAGGAAGTGAGGAAATAGTAGGAGAGGAGAGGATTGGATGAGATAGGGAAGAGGAACAAATGAGGAAAAAGCGAGATGCTGATTTCTCTTGACTATTTCCTTCTCCCCCTTTTTGTCCTATGTTTTGCCTTTTTCGACTCAAGAAGGAGGATGAGAGTGCGTTGGAAAATAGGGGATCCAGTTTAGGGGCGTTGAGGTGTGTAGCAAAAAAGTGCAGAGAAGTAAGGAGGGAAAGGCGGGGTATATATTCGAGATGAAGAGTGGACCCAAGTCCCGGAGGAGAAATGAGAGGCCGTCTAGGAAGAGAAGGTGAAGCGAAGGGCTGCATAGACGGGCAAGTGGAGATTGGGTAGGTATATAAGGGGAGGGTGCAGAAATGAGGGAGGTCGGGAAAGGAAGTTACAAGATGTGGGAGAGAAGGAAGAGAAAGTGAGGGGGACTAGGGTGTGGTCAGGTTGAGGGATAAGATACCGAGGAATAAAGAGAAGACGGAAAATATATTTGAGTAAATTCTATTTTTCCATAAGGAAGAGTAAGAGCTAAGAGGTTTGATTTTGGTTGATTGAAGAGAAGTGAGGGGAAAGGATATATAATAAAGAGTGGAGAGCGAAGGATGGGGTATGAAGATAAGTGATGGGTAGGAGTGGAGACGTGCAGTTTGGAGGCGTGAAGAGGTATGGCAGGAGAGTGTTGAAGAGTGAGAAGGAAGAGATAGGTAGCTTCGAGGGATGGGGAGGGTGAGTGAGTGACAGAGGAGAAGTAAGGGTGTCGTTTGATAGAGGAAGAATAGGCGAGGCGATAGATATAAGGGTTAATGAAGGTAGGATGGGGATATAAGGGAAGGGCGGAGTATGATGGTGAGGGAAGGAAGTAAGGGAATGTAAAAATGAGGGAGCAAGATTGAGGAGGCGTTGCGTATCAGCGGGGTTAGAAGACGAGGAAGAGAAGAATGAAAAGGAAGTAAGAACACATTGGGGTGGTGATTAGAAGTTAAGGGACAGTACGGGAGGTTAGGATTGGAAAGATTAGGAAAAGGGAAAAAAAAGAAAAAAAAAGTGGGAGGTTGGTTTCCAAGGACTGTATCTTTTCTCTCTTTTTTTTCCTCGTATTATACTTTTTACCTCTGAAATAAGTCCAAGCCCTTAATTCAGAACGTGTATAAGTAAATTCTTTAATCTAATTCAGTTCTTTTTCATTTCAACACTTTTTCCCATTTGCAAGTGGGAATTATCGAGTCTATTTTTATTTATCTAGTGGTTAACGGACACGTTTTCCTCCTTCATTCAGTCTCTTTGCGAAACCTTGTTCAATTCTTTCTAGTTAGCCTGAAAAGGAGAGAAGCAGTAGATTCTAGATACTTCCTGAACGTGCTCGTATATTTAAAGAGGAGATATAACCCTCTTCGCGTTAGATAAGACTGCACAATGAAGACCTTGTCTTTCTCCATTTGAACAGGTGTCGACACGTGTTTTCTTATTACAATCTAAATCTCAACCAAAACAAACAGCTCACGCTTTTCCTATTTTTCCTCCGCCTTTTAATAATCTGAGAAAAAAGGCACAAAATCAGACAGCCAACTAAAATAAACCTTTTAGTATTCTACCATTTTTTCTCTGTCTTTTTTATAAAGGAAGAAAAGGAGAAAGAAGGAAAGAGTCAACCGAAATCAACCTCTCACCATTCTTCTATCCATCATCTGCCTTTTCTAAGAAGAAGAAAGAGGCGGAAAGAGTGAAGGGTCAACTGATACCCACATAACCGTTTTTCTAAATTCTTATTCCGTCTATTTTATAAAGGGAAAAAGAGAGGAGGGAAATAAAAGAGACAACCGAAACAAATCTCTCACTCTTCCTTCATTCTTCCTCCGTCACCTTTGGGAAGAAAAAAGAGGGAAAGAGAAAGAGTCAATCAAAACAGACTGCTCATCTTTTCCTTATTTCTCCTCCGTTTTTCTTATGGAGGAAGATAAAGAGAGAAAAAAAAGTCAATTGAAACGAACCTTCTACTCTCTTATTTTCTCTCCACCTTTTTCAACAGAAAATAAGGAGAGAGAAATAGGAGAGAGTTAACCGATACAAACCGCTCACACTTTCCTTATTTGATCTCCGTCTTTTAATGATAGGAGAAAATAAGGTTAAAAGAAGAGTCAACTAGAACACACCTCTCACTATTCTTTCATTCAAAGGGATGGAAGAGTAAGATAAAAGTACGGTGGTGGGGAAAAAGCTCATATAACCCCACTTCAGAGGAAAATAAGAAATAGTAGGGAACAAAAGGAGACAAGAAATGAAAGAAGAAAGGATAAGCTACTGGAACCTAGCAGGATTAAGATGGGAGGGATAGGGAGGTGATGATAATGATGGAGTGAATAAAAGAGAAAAGCAGGAGAAAAATAAGGGTAAGGTTAAAAAAAAAATACGGATAGCAGGTTTGGGATGCAAAGAGGGAGGATAAGAGAACAGAGCAATAGGAAAGGGAGTATAAGTAGCAGAAGAGGTGAAGGTTAGGGAAGATGGGTAGAAGATAGGGTCTGATAGGAGAAGATTTTGATGCGAGAGCAGAAGATAGGGCAGGAACAGAGAATAGGAGAGTCAGAAAATCTAAAGGCAAGATGCTGCATGGAAAAGGAAAAAAATCGTCAAAGAGCTTAGTAGGGTGGACACTAGTAGACTAGATGACTCCTAAATATATGGTGAAAGATGGAGCAGAAAGGAATAAATAAGGTACTAGAACGGAAAAAGAGGGAATGGAAGTTTTAAGGGATTGGATTGGAATGGAGTAAACTAAGAAGGATTGGAGAAGAGAAGACAATGAATAGAAAGATGGAGCATGATTTAGGAATCAGAAAATACGAGTGTGTGCGTCAGACCACACGGACGAAGCGTAGCGTGAGCTTCCTATTAAAAACAGGAGAAAATAATGAAGAGAAGAAGAGAGTTAAGAGTTGAGCGAAAGAGAGGAGAAGAAAGTCAGAGGAAATAAAGAAGAAGAGAGTTGAGAGAAGAAAAGAGTTAAGAGAAGAAGAGAAGATGAGAAGAGGAAAAAAGAAGAGAGTTGAAAGAAGAAAAGAGAAAGAGATTTAAGGAAAGAAGGGAAGAAGAAAAGCAGAGAAATAAGAGTAGAAGAGAAGAACAGAGTAAAGAGAAGAAGAGAAAGAAGAGAGTTTAGAGCAGAAGAGAAGGAGAGGAGATTGAAGAGAAGAAGAGGGTTAGGAGAAAGAGGGAAGATGAAAAGAAGAGAGTCAAGAGAAGAAGAGTATTGGAAGAAGAGATTAATAAAAGAAGAGAGTTAACGAAAGAAAAGAAGAAGAGAAATAATAGAGATAAGAGAAAAAGAGAAGACGAGAGTGATAGATTTGAGGCTTTCACGATGATCCATTATGAAAACGAAGTTGTTTCGGGTTTCGATCGTGTACAAACTACAAATGTTGTCGACGTTTCGCGAACGTTACAGCTCGCATCTTCAGGACTGGCCTAAAACTGAGGTTTCAGGTTGTGATGCTATATTGTATATGCTCTCAACGATGCCTGTGATTGGTCAATGAGAAGTGGAGAAGAGAGATATAAGAGGAAGAGTGTGAAGAAATCTTGAGCCGATACTGGACAATTACAAAAAAAGAGTAGGGTTTTTTTTTTTTTTTTAAATACTTTTAAAATAGTCGGAAAGTCCGAATCCTACAAATTTCTAATGTTGAGAACTCGAATATATGAAATAACAACTTTTAAATATAAAAAGAATGATATTCGAAAAACTGAAAGAAATATCAGCAAGGAGAGTTTTTCTTCGAGAAATTTTTTGACGTGGGTGTGAGTATAAGCTTGGGAATATCAATTCAGGGTTGAACGAACGAGGGTTGAGTTCACGGGTTCAATTCCCTTTCCGAACCCCGAAATTTACAGGAAAACACAGTGAGGATTCTGCCCTACGGAAACTAAATTATAACAAAATGAGATCCTTTTTCATATAAAAAAGTTGCAACTACTCCCTTTATTGGTTTTGGTATTAAGAACCCTCAAGAACTTTCATTGCAGTTTATTTTCGAACTGTTTTTCTTTTGGAGTAAAAATATCAGACGAGGAAATTTGTGACTCGGGAGAGTTGGAACCAGGTCCTAATATCAAAATTCATTTTTGAGCTTAGAGCATGTTAAATTTTTACTTTGAAAAACATGAAGGGTATTATCAATAAAACTATTACTAAATAAATTCTCAGATTTCAACCAGATAGTTTAATTCTTTTCCAAAATTAGATTTTCAAACCAAAAAGGAAATTTTTTCTACAAATCAGTTAAATTTTCAACGCGAAAATATTTTTCAGAAAAAAAGTTGATTACCAACCAAATTTTCACCAAAGTAGCTCAAACGAGTAGTTAAATTTTCAACATGAAAAGATGAATTTTCAACCAGATGGACACATTTTCAACAATCAAAAATATGAATTTCTACTGAAAAAATTGATGGTTTCCGGAAGAAGTAAGTTTTCAAATTTTTCATTTTTACCTCTGAAATGAAAAAAAAAACTATGAACAGAACAGTTGAATTTTTATCCTTAAAATATTAGATTGGAACAAAAAACTTAAGTTTCAACCGGATAGTTATTCGAATTTTCGAATAAAAAGTTTATTTTCAACAAACTAGTTCAGATTTCTGACAAAATAGTTCAATGCCTAAGCAAAAATATAACTTTCGAACAAAAGAGTTGATTTTCAACAAAATAGTTGAAGAATACGATTTTTTTTATTAAAGCTGGGAATTGAAACTACAAAAAAAGCTAATTTTGAGAAAATAAAGCCTGTAAATATTTACAGAGTAAAATTGAATAGCCTAATTTGACTTCATAATTCCTGGAATCACATCAATTTCAAGTATTTAGAGCCTAAAAGTATTCAAAGAGTAAAATTGAATTGCCTAATTTTCCTTCATCAATACTAGAATCATAATCATTCCAAGTAATGAGAGCCTACAAGTATCTTTAGAGTAAAATTGGATTTCCTGATTTAACTGTTTGATTCCTGGAATAACAGCAATTTGAAGTAATTAGAGCCACCAAGTATTTATAGAGTAGAATTAAATTACCTGATTTCACCTAAAAAATACTCGGATCACATCGATTTCAAGTACAGTCCAAACTCCGAGCATTGCCGCTTTTGGGGGAGTATGATTCCGAGAATCGTTGAACCCCTACTCCAACTACGTTCCCGCTCGAGCGTGCAGGGGGGAACACTAAAGCATGTCAAACTCCGAGCATTGCCGCGCGTTAAAAGTGCACGAAACTTATAAACAGTGTTGAACCTGCTAGTTAACCTATGTTTTAAGGTACGTAATTCACGAAAATCATGCATTAGCCATAATAGGTTTAGTCCGAAAAACAAATACATATAAACAAATTT
>WSXT02076907.1:0-12129 GCA_011762715.2 Neuroterus valhalla
ATATATATATATATATATATATATATATGTGTGTGTGTGTGTGTGTGTGTGTGTGTGTGTGTGTGTGTGTGTGTGTGGAAGGACTCCGTACATAATTTCGTACCTTGCACGAATAATGTAGGATAAGCCTATTCGTAACATTCTCATTCAACACGGCTTTTATGTTCCATCTTATTAGAAAGTGAGTCCGGCATGGTGGCAAAGGGCGGGTTGTCAATCGACATCTTCCCTCATACACTACTTCCCCTTTTTCAAGAGTCACTTATTATTATTACGTTACTTCTCACGGAGGAAGTAACTCTAGCGAATTATGTCTCAAACATTTTTCTAGATCGCACTTCCGAAAGAATACATGTTATCGACTGCCAACAAAAGAGTAATCGGTCATAAAGGAGAGTCCTCTTTCACCTCATTCTTTTGGAAAATACTTGCGGGTGACTAGCCGCATAAGGGCAATGAGTCACAATTCGAACCTTTCTCCGGATACGCCTTCGTTAAAAAAACGTGTCACCAAATAGTCGTCGAAGAGTAATTTTTTTTTTAATTATCTCTAACCCTTTCTTGAGCTTACACTCAAAAGACACATGTCAGAAAATAATCACAGGAAAGTGCTTGGTTTTTGCAGAGACGAAGACTCAAGTATGAACGGGGCCATACCGGTTGCCATGGAAACGGCAACAAACCATGCGGCCAGTCATGTTGATTGCCGCACAACCTGGCACCGCCTCGGGCAACCAGGGTTATCGCGTCCTACCGAATATTGCGTTCCGTTTGACTCTTGAGCGAACCAGAATCGGTCATCTGCGCATGACAACCAATCCCACATAGTCCGTGAAGCTGAACATCTTCATCTCCACGGACACTCTTAGTTCAACTATCAAAAAGCGAGCTCATAGGAGGTCTCATCCATTAAATTAAACAACCGTCGACTTTTTGGGATTATTATTGCTACAATGCCACTTGGTATAGGAAACTGGCGAGGCTGAAAGGTCGTACTGAGTGAGGTCTTTTTGTAATTTTCCGTCTCATTGGCCTATTTCTTTCGGGTTGTTCCGCAATAATGCTTGGAGTTCGTCAAATACATTTTGGGAGTGGGCTATGATAGCCAATTCAAAATAACCGTCAGCAGTGGCTGACCAGCGAATAACCGTGTCGGTTTTAACTCTATCTTTTTTTATCTGTCTTGAGTGGGGACCTACTTGTGAGTAGCTTCAGTGATAAAATACAAGCAGGGAAAGTCAACCACGTGGTCTGTGAAAATGGCCGGCGTTCGATAGGTGGACTTGCAACCTGTACGGTGAATCATACGTGACTGCGACTGCAGTGTTTGACCGTCTGCAGTTGTTCAAAAATTCGAAACCTACTCGTATGATTTTGACATATATATTCGTAATGATTAAATCTCTCTGTGGTGTTGGATAGGTGAAATTGATCGGGTGATAAAATGCAAGCGGGGAATCCCACCACGCTGTCTGTGAAAATGGCCGGCGTTCAATAAGTGGAATTGCCGCTTATACAGTTACATTGTTTCAGAACCCGGTCGTGGCGTATTGCTCGTGCCAAAATAATTGTGAAGCAAAACGACGCCAGAAATTTTACCACGCGGCCAATAAAGATGGCCGACGTTCAACGGTAGCATCTCTGCGAAAAAAATGAACTTTTGGACAATTAACACGAGCTTGGGAGAACTCAAACGGACACAAGTTTAGTTACCAGGAAAATATCTTCAAATGTGTTGTCAACTTCTTCAACAGGAATTGTAGTTTTCATTTCAATCTAGAAAAATGACTATAGAAATGAAATACTAAATTTTTGAAAAAATGACTAAGACCTACACAGAAGATTGATAGAGAAAAGTTATTCACCCGAAAAATATCTGTAAATTTGTTATAATTTTGCCTATTGGACGCTCGAGGCGCGCTCAAACTTGCGAGCGAAGCGAGCCGCGCGCCAGGCGCGCAATGAGAATGTTTCCTCGCAGCGGGCAGATTTTTATGTGTAAGAATTGTATATAAAGATTTTTTAAATATATCACAATCTAGCAAGGTAATAAAGAAGCTAAAACTAGGATGTGTAATTCTGTGCTTGCACCCACTGTGCTGTATGTATAAGATTCGACATGATTGTCATTATGGCCAGTGAGATTCAAGTAAATCATTTCTCAGTTATCTTGTTTTACAAAACACCCCTTCTTGATCAGAAGCAGGGTGCTCCACACGCACGGTCAGCATCCATTCTGTTTAAGTCGATGCACTAGAGACCTCTCTGTGGCTATGTCGGGCGACTGCTGTGAGTCAATTGTCTACAATTATCACTTAAATTAGATATTCCTGGTTTTACGAATTTTTTGAAGTCTAGTTTTTTCATCGTCAACGTGTCTTGTCAGAGTTATCCAAAACACTGTATGGTGCCGAGACCTGGACGCATCAGGAAAAGAAATATGAAGAACAATTAACGAAACAAGTGTATAAAGATAAGGTGAGCTTGAACGGATGGATGTATGGATGTGAGAGCAAATTAGATGCATACAAAATATGTACATGCATTACTTTTTCTATTCTTCATCTGAAGAAAAAGGGAGGTTTTCAAATAAACAGTGCCTGTTTGTATATTGTACTGAGGTTATTCCAGTGGGCACAAACAGCAGCAGACGTTTTCGGAAAGACCGCGAAACTTCTTGAATAACGTTCCACAAACGGAGAACGCAACAGATGTATCCTAAAAACATTTATGGTAAAGTTAACGTTTTTGAAACGTTAGTTTGTTTGAGGTAGGACTTTTCTGTAAATGTTATGAAGACGTTTTTTGACGTGTACATTCGAGCAACGTTTTAAGAACGTTCTATCTACGTGCCTAAATTTTGTTCCTTCTAGGATACTTCTCCACTTCTTATCGAACTGATTTCATAATTCAGTCTTATAAGAAGATCTGTCATTAGCAGATTCTCCAGATTATATCACGTTCTTAGTACGGACTTCTGTGTATACTTTTATTATTTCTCGATTTTTGTATGTAAACTGATAACAGGACGTTTTATTGTGCCGGTGAAAAATATAATCATAAAATTCAACTACCTTATATAATAATTAGCTGCACCCCTCTAATTTATCGTGTAATGAAACCATTACTAATAAAAAATGTGATAGCAAATATTATAAATATATGAAAAAATTTCGCAGATTATCCATCATTTTATATTGTACATTGAACTCTCCAAGAGGCTTCTCCTTGTATTTGAAGAATATGCAGATTCATACTGTTACTCTTATGTTGAGTTTAGCGGTATCCCTCAATTATATCGGTGAATATGATATTTTATAATCTATAATGGAGCAAGTATCATCATTCCTAGTGTATCATTCTCATTTGAAAATTATTTTCATTCAAATTAATTACATCACTTTTTCATTAGCACAATATGACAGGTCTTAATTATGTTGTAGGCCGTGCTGTCATATAATCAGAATTAGTTTCGTGACGCTCTTTCAAAGGAAGAAATGCATCTAATGTATCTTATATTTTGAAACAGAAATCTCTCTATCCACACAAGCTGAAAGTCATATTCTTTCCTCAATCTAACAATTTAAATATTTCAATCGCAACATGTAATTGAAAACAGGTCTCTAGAGCCCTGATTGGATAATTGTCAATATATAACTAGAAGTTCTGGAGAACTTTATTTAAATGAGCTGCAACAAGAATGCAATTTTCAAATCTAAAAAAGTGTAATTCTCCTCCTTATTATGAGTCCACTAGACAAAATATTTACTTATGCGATGGTAAAAAACTACTCTTGGATTAGTTAAGATTTCATCGAGGGCTGTATACATTAACCCCCAAAAAAACTTTCCAAAAAGAAATTTGGGAAGGTGAGAGAAATTTCCTTATACTGTAATCCAAAAAAGACCCAGATCCGTCGCGTAATCTCAGTTGAGGATTGTCTTCGAAGGAATGCGGAAGATATTAATATTTTCATAAATCATGAAAAGGAGACAACATTGAATAAATAATATTTTAACTATATTTCTTCATGAACTGGACTAAATTTAATGCCACTGATCTTTGACGCTGAAAATTATTCGCATACTTTGTTATAAAGAATACAACTTTTATCTTCCTTCTCTAGTTACAATTGACGCAGGCATATTAAGTCTTACATCTGCCTGGTTTTCATAAAAGTTACCAATTAAACGATTAATCATGATTAAAAATAGAATGATAGGAAAGGGGTGGAGCTTCCAAAATTGAAAAAAATATGTATTGATCGTAAGTTTGTAAAAGATTAAAAAAAATTATAAAAGTTATAAAACCAGGCAGATGAGAGACTTGATATGCCTGTGTCAATCGTAACTAGAGGAGAAAGATAAAAGTTGAATTCTTCCTGACGAAGAACGCGAATCATTTTCAGCGTCAAAGATCAACAGCATGAAATTGAATCCACTCCATGAGGAAAATAGTTCAAATATCATTTATTAAATGTTGTTTCCTTCTTATGATTTATGAAAATCTTATCTTCCGACATACCTTTGAAGATAATTCTCAACTAAGTGTACGCGACGGATCTGAGTCTTTTTTGGATTACAGTATTATGAAATTTCTCTCACCTTCCCAAATTCCCTTTTGGAAAGTTTTTTTGTGGGTAGAAAAGCTTGCACATAAAAATAGAAGTAAATTCAAGGATAAGCGAATTTCACATGAAAAAGCGAATAATCTATAAATGTGTAGAAATGAAAAGCAGAAAATTATGTAAAAAAAGTACACCGACGGCAGTAGCTCCGTGGTAACTTCCGACTTGGGCGGAATCTCGAATGTCAAGCATGTTTGCAATCGATGCTATCGAATGCCCACATCTGAACTCGTCTGTCGATAATCGACTGCGCTCAGGAGATTTTGTTTTCTGGAGTTTTCCTGTCCTCTGACCATATGTGCAGGCGAATGCGAGCGTTTCAAATTAAAAATCCGTCTGCAGACGGTAGGGGTTTCAAAGATTCAAAATCCCACAGGATTTAGTACGTCAGGCATTGCTTGGAGGCTTATTATGAGAGTTAGGGTTATTCGAGATTTCGGGAAGGGATTTGAGTTGAAGGGTTCAATGTTTAAAGATCTGCTGTGGGGGAGGGGAATATAGATATCCGAAAACCCGAAGAGGGTATACATGGAGTGATAAATCTAAATCTACTACTTATGTAAAAAAATATGTCGTATTTGATATGCTCTTTACATAGGATGGCATTTTAGAGAAGCTACATTTTTACTGATGAAAATATCTCTGAAGAGATGTTTAAAAATTTTCTTATCTTTTTTTTTCGAAAACGCTAATAAATTTATATAATCAAACTCGAAACTAGAAACTGAACAAGCCATGTCTGATAAATAAGAATTGAAATTTTTGTAACTTTGAAAAATTATGTACTTTGAAAGAATTGTTCCGTGCAGAACATTTACTTTATTATTGGTCCTAAATATTGTCTAAATTCTCTAACACATCCTCTATTGTTAAACATCTTCATGCCTAAAAGGTCGATGTTCTGTGTCGTAGCCTGAAACTTTCAATGCTTTATTTCAAAAATTACACATTTTAGAAAGTTATTTCTTCTAATTGATTTAAATAAATGAAATCATAAGTTCTTAAATTATTTTATTTCTATTTTACACTGTTGTCTCCATTTTTAGAAGTTACTTGTCAGTGAAGAATGGATTCATTACAAATTTGGCATTTGGGAATGATTTTTCCATGAGTCATTTTTTTCAAAATAAGAACAATTAGTTAGGAACTGTTTTATTACTGCAGATTTTTCGGCATCAAATTAGCGTATAAATAATTTTGCATCTTACGAAAGTATACTTGCTCCGCCCGCCGAACCAACATCTTTTGCATCGTCGTCCATTCGTAACATTCTATAAAATGATCTGTAACGTTACACGTTGCATATGATTTTCTGTATTATAAAAAAGATCCCATGATTTTTCTCTGTCATACACTATTTTCCACGCTTTAAACCAGTTTACTTTTTCTTTCTTGACATCAACTTTTCTATTTGCCACGATACTGCTGATGTCATTCACATAAATCTATTTCAGTAACGCCGTGTCGTCGATCGCAACTAATGTAGCTGTGTTTCGATATAATAAAACGTTGCTAATTGAAATGATGTTGGTCTAGCGAGCGGAGCAGGCGACGATGAGTAAATGACTCATTCCAATAACGAACGTATTATTTCCTTAAAAAATTTCATTGTGTATACTTTTGTCAACTTGTATACTTTTGTGAGATACAAAATTTAAATGTCTTCATAGAAGATATTGAAGCTTTATAGATAATTTGATATATTGTTACGAACAAACGTCGAAACAAAAGTTGGTTTAGCGAGCAGAGCAAACGACGACGACTAAACGACTCATTTCAAATAATGAACGTTTTACTTTCTGAAGAAATTTTCTTCTGTGTACTTTTACCATTTTGTATACTTTGGTGAGATATGAAATTTTTTATACGCTAATTCGATGCCGAAAAATCTGCAGTATTATAACAGTTCATAACGAATTGTACTTATTTTGAATAAAAATTACTTTGGGGAAACCTAAACCCAAATGCCAAATTTGTGATGAACCTATCCGGCACTGACAAGTAACGCCTAGAAATTAGGACCACAATGTAAGATAAAAATAAAGTATTTTTACAACTTATGATTTCATTCATTTGAATCGATTATACGAAATAATTTTTTTTTAATTCATAACTTTGGGAATGGAGCATTGAATGTTTCAGGATACTTTACAGAATATTAACGCTGTAAGTATAGAGATATACTTTTTAGAGAAGCAGAAAAATTAAGAAATTCTCCTCAATCTCATTTGGCACATCCTGACTTTTTATTCATGAAAATGTTCACAATGTTGCTACGTTTCGGTAACGTTCCGTTACCCTCTTCAGGCTATTCTATATTAAGGAAGCGAAGGAACAGTTAAATTAATACAATTCTATATAAAATCGAATATGGAGAAAGAAGTAAAATATAATCTTATTGTGAATTAATTGTCCTACCATGGTGTTATATTAAAATTTTGTGTTCTTCATCTATGGTCATAAAGGTCAAACGAGTTAGGTCTCATATTTGTGGTCACATTTTAAAACATTATTTTTAGGCGTCATTGATTAAATAGATGTTTAGAACGATTTCCATAATTGATTATGATGCAGTTGGCGCGAAAAGTAAAAGATAATTTCAGGCAGGACATTTCAGGCAAAAAACCTAGACATAGTACGAAAACTCCTCTATTATAATAGCTATCCAAGGGAATTTGTTGAAAAAAATATCAAGAAAAGAATAAAAGAAATTAAATTCAAGCAAAACAATATCCAAACAATCCAAAATACCAATGATCCTCTGGCAATAGCTGATAAAAGAGAGATTATTTCTATCAACTTCAATGGTGACATTTCACAAAATATAAAACGGTTACTTAATAAATATAATATTCAAACGGTCTTTCGTATTGATTCCAAACTTGACCAGTATACCACCCTTGGTGAAGACCGATTGGAAACATTAGATCATTGCAATGTTGTTTATAGATTAAAATGCAAATGTGGAAAAACATATGTGGGACAAACTAAACGACGTTTGAAATTCAGAAAACATGAACACTAAAACAATATAAGACTAAAACCAAGATACCATGGT
Source organism: Neuroterus valhalla (assembly GCA_011762715.2). NCBI lineage: Eukaryota > Metazoa > Arthropoda > Insecta > Hymenoptera > Cynipidae > Neuroterus > Neuroterus valhalla. The sequence continues at coordinate 7,686 of WSXT02076907.1, forward strand.
GTCATTAGCAGACACTTGATCGAATTCCATAATAGTGACACATCTTTTATTGAATGGAACAATATTGAAATTCTTCATCATGAACACAATCATTATAAAAGATGCTTTGCAGAAATGGTCCATAATAAAAAGAAGGTGAAAAAAGTTTGAATAAAATTACTGACCTCGAGCATTACAGCCAAGCATATGGCATGATCTTAGAATTTCTCTCCTGAAACCCGATTGTCATGAAAAAAACTAAAAATACAAAAAAAGCTACATTCATGTTAAAAATTAACGCAATTAATATTCTTCTATGTCCTATGTTCGAACCTTATAACAATACCATGGGACTTATATATAATTATTATGTGATCCTATCCATGCGCCTACAGAACTGCTAAAAGGATAGCATACCTGCGAAACATTGCAATAGAATTAAATTCAAGTATTATGTTAGAACCCATCAAAAATAATGCTCAGTGTACGTGAACTCGCCTGGGGCGTAAACTTACTGTCTTACGCTCCGACCAACAACTGTAAATTGTCTTATCTTTTATTTTTCGCGCCAACTGCATCATAATCAATTATGGAAATTGTTCTAATCATCTATTTATTCAATGATGCCCAAAAATAATGTTTTAAAATGTGACCACAAATATGACACTTAACTCGTTTGACCTTTATGACCATACATGAAGAACACAAGATTTTTATATAACACCATGGTAAGACACTTAATTCACAATAAGAATATATTTGACTTCTTTCTCCACATTCGATTTTATATGGAATTGTATTAATTCAACTGTTCCTTCGCTTCCTTCCTATAGAAAAGCCTGATGAGGGTATCGGAACGTTACCGAAACGTAGCGACATTGTGAACATTTTCATGAATAAAAAGTCTGGATGTGCCAAATGAGGTTGAGGAGAATTTCTGAATTTTCCTGCTTCTCTAAAAAGTATATATTATTATTCCCGGACGTAAAAAAGCTTGGGCTTCAACATCTCTCCATAATTCTACAAGTATGGAGATTTTTAACAATACAGGATGTGTTAAAGAATACAGACAATATTCAACACCAATAACAAAGTAATTTATGTTTTGCACAGAACAATTTTCTCAAAGTACAAAAGTTTTCAAAGTTGAAAAAATGTTAATTCTTTTAATATTAGACATGGCTTGTTTAGCTTCTAGTTTCAAGTTCGATTATATAGATTAATTGGCGTTATCAAAAAAAAAGATAAAAAATTTGTTTAAACATTTCTCAAGAGATTTTTTCATCAACAAAAATGTAGATTCTCTTAAATGCCATCCTTCTGAAAGAACATAACGAATACGACATATTTTTTTACATAATTTTCTACTTTTCGTTTCTACACATTTCTTGATTATTCGATTTTCCATGTGAAATTTGTTCATCATTGAAATATTCGAAAACTAATCCTCAGGGAATTATGTTCAGGAGTATTGCACTTGCTGAAATAAGAAATAAAAAATTCTACATTGATATTCAAACTCGGGAACCTTTATCTTCAAAGTGCAATTTCCTTTTATTTTGAGTGATATTTCATGCACATCTCACTGCATTCATAACCAATTTTCGAGGAATTTTCAATAATCATCTAATATTCCTCTAATCGCTCATATAAAATTTCCATGACTAGCGAAGCGCTTATCAACACGCATAAACAAAAGAAATCGGAATTCCAAAAAGCGCATGAAACAGTTTACCTTCGAAGAGGGACGCGCGCTTACCCCTCCCCATTTCCTGTATCGCTTGATGATGTCGCTGCAGGTGTCTTCTGAGATCTTTCTACCTCTCCTGTTTCTTGGTTTCCTTGCCTTAGACGTTGTAGTCGGACGAAGCCGAAAATTCGATCACGATCATAGTTCGGTTATGTTTGTCCAGGAGCAAGATGTCGGGTCTTGTGTGTTGGATAGGAACTATTGTCGAAAAATTGTAGTTCCAGTGGATTTGGCACTCCTCGTTCTCGTCAATGGACTCTATTCCCTTAGAGCGTTCAGCAGGGCAGGGTCGCGGCCAACGCTATAGGACCGACAAAGATGGTACTCTCAAGGCAGCGTTGTATCTGTACAAATACGCCGTTCCTGTATGTACAGGACAATCCGATATTACATGCCATAGATGATCAGGAAGTTTCCGACACGCCCTGTACCTATCGCCGGAAACCTCTTGACGTAATATGCTTCGATGGTATACTTAGGTGTAAAGCACACCGTCATGACACGCAAAAATGAAACTCTTTTTTCCTGAATTCAGTCCAGATGATTTGAGAAAAGCAAAAGTTGATTCATGTGAGAAGGATTGACCTCTTACAATTTTGTGAAAGTTTTCGTGCATCGCCTTGTCTTGATGTTGCTTCAGGAAGTATTTGACCTCCGCTTTTTTCACCTGTGCTTTTTGAAGTGAGGCATCTTGATGGATTATTATACTGTCCTCACTCCTGATGTTAAGGTTCAGGCCAAGGTTTTCAGCTGCTTGCTCCGCGGCTTTGTGAAGGAAACCCTGCTCATTTCGTGATTCCTGACCATTGCCAGGAGAGGATTTGTACCATTCGCAATGATATGAAAAATACACGGCGAGATTTTCATTTTTTTTTTTAGATTTTTATATATTATATAATATTTCGATTGCCACATAACTGTATTCCATTGTTCAGCATAGTAATATATATTTTTGGTTGCATATTACTTCACGAAAAATAATTTTTGAAACTGAACATAGTAAAAGGTAATAGAAAAAAGGAGAGTGTTGCTATGTTGAAATGCCCGAAATTACTATGTTACATGTTACGAAAATATATTTTGCATCTGCGGTCCAGCTTTCGCATACAACATGATAAAATATCTTCTAGTAGCATATTGTATTTTAATATAAAAATCTCACTGTGTACTCAGGGTAATTTGATTGTGAAGCCATTGAAAATTGAGAAGTCCGCCTCCGCCTTTACGGCGTGCGATGTATAAGCGCGAAACGGCCGAGCTGATATGCAAGCTCTTGTTTACATGCATCTTACATCTTACATTTTACATCATCTTGCGCATAGTGGTATCAAGGGCCTTGAGCTCTTGCTTCGTCCATGAACCAACCCCAAACGAACATAGTAGAACTGTGACCGGAGCATATTAGTCGCAGGTAACTTGTCCAATGACGACAGGCTGGACGACCAAATCGGTCGAAGCAGGTTGTTTGTACCTTCTGTGGAACCTTCTCCACTGATATTCTATCCTGAATGCGACTTTTAGATACGCCTAGGTATTTGTAGGTCTTTCTAGCAATAAGAAGTCTGGTACCACTTTCATTCAGAAGCTAAGGGTTTCTATCTGTATCTGCTATTCGTTTATGTTTCAGATGAATTTTGGTACACTTTTCCAATCCAAAGTCCATACCGATTCCCCGTATGTACCTCCTGACGATACTGAGAGTATCTTGGAGATTTTCTTCTCCAGAAGCATAGATCTTCAAGTCTTTTATATGAATTATATGAGGGACCTTATGCTTACAAACATTAGTTCTGCCACAGAGGTGTCCATGATAATCGCGGAGTACGAGAGATAATGGCAATAGTGTAATGCAGAAGAGGCAACGGCTTATTGCGTCGCTCTGAAAGACAACTCTCTGGAAATTGACACTGTTGTTAGTCTCACAATGTTTTCTAGAAGTAATAGCAAGTCTGGTCCTCCAAAGGAGCAATAAACTTCCCATGCATTCTGTTCGTAAATCTTACTCCACACCGGTCTTATTATCCGAACAATCCTGTCTTTCAGGATAGATTTGAAGCTCTTATATAACGTGTTCAGACAACTTATGGGCCTGTAGTCCTTTGGGTTGGACGATTCGCCTTTCTCCAGTAGGATTACAGTTCACCCTAGCACCAGTCACTGCAGAATAGGGATCTTCGACTTCAACGATGAGGTTGATATGAGGTGGACATTCCCTCTCGGAAATTATTAGGTTACTGCACAGATCCTTGAAACGTATGATGTTCTAAGTGCCGTCATTCAATGGATGTGGAATTTCGACAAAAACAGGAGGATCACACTCTGCATACAGGACAACTTTTTTCTTTTCCAGCAATTGGTTCTAATTTCGCTTCCTGATTTTCGTCTGTGGCTCGTTCTTGCAGTTGTTGTGGGAGCGTTTCACGAACAATTCTTGTTCACGGAAGGTTAACGACGCGGTTTCTCAACACCTGCTGTTAAAAGTGTGAGCGCTCTGTTCATTTTAAACCGTATCTATAATTGGACATCCGCTCTAGGAGCGTTTACTCTAGGGGTTGATGTGGTATCCTAGAGTCACCGTTAACGACACCGCTTCCTGGGGCCACGCAGCCTTCAGCACGTTTTTCATGCCTGACCTTGGGGGTTTTTCCTCCAGGACCATCAACTGTCTGCGACTGCTTGCTTTTGTTACCGTATTCAGCATAACCGTACTGAATA
>WSXT02076918.1:0-12129 GCA_011762715.2 Neuroterus valhalla
ATACCGGTTGAGGTTTTTGCCAATGCATCAACAACTACTCGTAGTTTAGTCGTTAAACTTGATTGTTTAACTACTGAGTGATAAGGTAAAAAATAACCGCCGTTAATGAGAGCAGGTTTATCCTCTGTCATGTAGTACAATTCTTCCTCCTCTCATAAATTCGATATAGTGTTCTTTATGCTCCCAATTTTTTGCTAATGATCGTTCCAGAGAGTGAAATCGCCTGAATCATGACTATGCGAATCACCGAAATCGCTTACGTTTTTTTTTAAAAGGAAGTTTGACGATGTAACGTCCGCTATCGTTATCGCGGACACTGTTTTTTTGATATTGTCTTTCGCATTCGTTTCCTTCGTGCGATAAGTTCTTTTCGTGGGGGACCGTTCTCGATTTCCCAAAATTCTGAGATACTTGTGTGTAATAAATTTAAAGATAAGTTACAAAGAGGGGCATTTGAAAACCCTGCTGTAGGAGTTTTTCCGCCTAAATTCCATCCGAAATGAGTTTTTTGCAAGATTGCATTATTATTCGCTAATGATATTTGCCCGACGCAGAGAAACTGTAAAAATATTTCTGCACTGGTAAGAGCATCGATTTCTGCAGGCAGATGAAATCCTGGATCAGCGCGATAGATATTAGATGGGATTTTTATTTCAACCCTGTTTATTCGATCGCTCAGAGTATAATAATTGATTGCAGGTTTTATTAAAAATGAAAGATTCGGAGAATATTGGTGTAAACGAGATTGAACAGTCGCTCGCATAATTTTTCCCACACTAGAACTCATTTTGCTTACTTCGCCGAGAGGAATGTTGGCCTTATATTGTTCCAGACCGAGCTTTGTAGCCATTTTTTTTGTTAAAAGATGAACTTGTGATCCATTGTCAAGGAGAAAACGTGTACGATCGCTGTCGATAATAGGACCTGTGATGGGCCGGTACTATGCAAATTAGAAAAATGAACCCAAGCTTGCTTTTGTTCGTTATGATCTTGATGCAAGAGAGTGTGAAGTTTTTTATTACAAGATTTAAAAAAACTAGCGTTACAAACGTTTGCAGAATGATTGGATCAGAGGTTGTTGAAGCAAAGATTTAAGGTTTTGATGATGTTTGAATGCTCCGATAAGGTCGCCCTTACCAACTTTTCACAATTTTGCGTGAAGTGTGGCTTTTGGAAATGTAGCAGAATGCCCTCGTTTGAATGGATTATGCTGAAGCTTGAAGATTTAAAATTAAGTATGAATTCCGTGGACGATGACTACTTTTCCTATGATATTCGCTACGCGATATGTTTTTTTCTGATTTAAAATCTTTCGGAATGGTTTTGTTAGTTTCTGAAACCTTTTCTCGACAATATTAGAACTCTAGTAGATCCTCCATTTTCAAAGAAGTGTTTTGATTTTATATGATTGTTAATTACAGTGGTAGGATCATCGTAATATTTCTCAAGGATTTTCCAAGCTACCTGATAATTTGCATCCGTAGTTTCAAGAGACTCGATTTTATCGGCTGCCTTTCCCATTAGGCATGATCTTAAATAAATTGATCTTTGAGAATCTGTGAACCTTCTATCATCATGGACCGAGGATTTGAACGTGTCACTGAAACCTGGCCATTTTCAATAAGAGCCACTGAATAGGTACGTAGAATGGAAAAGTAAGGATATGTGATCAAGTAATAATAGATTACTCAAAAATCAAGCATGCGAGACTTACCCTCTTGTAGCACACACTGCACACATTTGAATTGATTTGATTGGGGATGACTTGAAGACTCTGCTGCTCCGGTTCAATTTTTGATTATTATAAACTAAATGTAGATGTAGATGCCCGTTTACGTTCTCGTTAAGATGTTAGTTCTCGTTCTCGTTGAAGATATTCGTTCACGTTCTCGTTTTGAAGATTTTTACACGTTAATATCAACACTTCTTAGGCCTCAGATTGTAGATTAGTTTTCTCGTTCACGTTCACATATTCGTTTCCGTTAAGGTTCCGATAGTTACATTAGTGATGTCGACTGATTGCTGGATGTGAATCACTCGTTCTATTCACTATCGTGTTTCGGAGGACCAAAATGTTTTGAGTTCATGAAAGTAGCTGTACTGCCTTTCCAGTTTATTTTTGACCGGAGAGCCGTGCTTCTATGCTCAAGCTTATTCGTTGAGGGTTTCCGTGTCGCAAGGGAAGGACAAGAAATGATACGTTCACAAGGTAAAGTTGAAAAATAATATTTATTCTGAGGTAAAGGAATTGAAAAGTTTACAGCTTGGAAGATCGATTTGTACTGGTCGTAGATCAGTTACATAAGAGTATACTGACGGAAAGGTATCTACGAACTCAAGGGTGGGGGAGAAAGCCAAGAGCCTGAGGGCGCTTACAAAATCGTCGGTTTTCCAATGAAGTCCGAAAAGGGGCGCAAACTCTCGAATCAGTCCTTGAATTTCGAACTCTTCATCTGGAGAGTAATAACTGGCAGTAAACATGAATTTGAAAGTCTAGAGTTTGAGCGTTGTAACAAAATACAATCTCAAAATATCCGAAGAAGGCACGTTTTAGAACAGATGTACAAAAATCATAAATCTTTTTCGCAGCAACAGAGTTGACAGCACACGTGTTCGAAAAGGAATATAGCTGTTTCTCGTTACTTAGGGCCTGAAATATTCAGATGATTATTCCTAACTGCAGTTTTTAGCAAATAAATGCCAAAAAAGAGATAAAAAGAGGAGATTACAGGGTGGACAGCGTAAAAGGAGCTCGAAAAAGGGGGGATGGTTTAATTTTTCACGGAAAAGATGGAAGAAATGGAAAGATTGAACATCAATATTTACTTGCAGAAATATAATAATAATAATAAAAATAATGATAATATTCTATTCAGTAAATTTTTCAAATCTTTAGGTAGCATATTAATTATTATTTTTTCCACAACGTAGACTAGAGGAACAGAATCGTCTTAATACAGAGATGTAGCTTCTATACGTTTCTGTGTACTGAGTCTACAAATTTTGAAAGTCTTCATGGAATATAGATGTCTAGAAACTGATTTATACATCTGAAAAAACTGCATCAAAAATTTGTTGATCCTCGCAGAATAGACAAATATATTCATTTGTGCTATTTGAACTGAGTTTATGCCACGTTATTCAAATATTGTATTTTTTTATCATCGTTTAATAAACAAAAATAGAGGAAGATTTTAGAAGACAGGGTAAAAAAGGAAAATGCCTCGAAAGAAAGGAGAAACAGAGACAAAAAAGGGAAGATTTTGCACCCTACGGTGGATATAAAATTAGAAATAGCATAGTTGCCTTAAAGCTGGAATGGTTTCCATTTTTTATAACAGGAACACCTTTCAACTTTTCGTGCCACAGTGCATCATAAATTGATTGGTTTCTATCTAAGAACCTAGCAAATTTTCCTGTTCCCGTCCTGGATTCTCTTTTCATAGTGGGTTTATTTGTTCTATTGGAGTGTCTTGCTGTTAAGCCCCTCCAATTTTCTTCGATCCTGGAATCGAGAACTAGTGGAGCACTTCCAATTGAACTGCATTTTTGGCAAAAATTGTCATCTTTGTCAGTAGAAATATCAATCAAGCATAGCTGACATAGCTGCTTCATCTGAACGTTTTCGGTTTCTGCAAGCAACTCTTTTGAGGAAGCCTTAAAATTTAATTGTGATTCAATCTCACGAGAGTTTCCTTCGTCTTCGTTCTGTCTTTTATTCTCATCTGCCTTCTCATTGTCTTCTATTTTAATCACCATGGCTTCAGTTAACAGTGACAGACCAACAATGTAAAGCAGCAAGGCGTCAGTGGACTCGTCTGGTCTCATTGCAGAAGATTTGTAGGGAAACAAATCTTTTTTATGTTTTAAAATTCCGATTCGCATGGAGCACTGGATCCAGGAATTTTTACGTATCCATGTAGTTCCCTTAAAATATAGGACTAAAATGGCAACAACTTAATGTCATTTCTGAGGCGCTCTGCAACTGCAGGCAAATAGTAGGCGTTATCATGCTTGCCTACTTCCAGTTTTGCGATTTCCTGTGCCTTGTCGAAAATTGCAGTCTACCAAGTCGTCCAGAAGTTATTATAATCTCTATCAAGTTCATCATCAAATATATTTTCGTCTTCTGGACTATTAGGTACACTCCCCTCTGATTGATGATCCACTTCCCCTCCCAACATTTTGGGATCGATTAAACTTTTCAAAATCTGTCGTTGCTCTTCACACGACGATTTTTCTATAAGGACTCAGGAAAACATCCATCAGGGTCACACAGAGAAACGACAAGGATTGCTTTTAAAATGCTTCGAGAATCTTCTAGATCTCTACATAAAATTAGCAGTCCGACAGCAGATGCAAAAAAAACCTTCAACCTTCTGAGTGTGGTTTTTTTAACTCAAAAAATCTGCCCATAATTTGATAAAATGTGCGGCGTTGAGTCTGACATCACATTCCGGCAGATTTCCGGATTGGCAGCCACCAGCATACTCTTTGATGGTATGGTATTGAATTAATGCTCTTATAAGAGCTGTTATTAGTGCTCTCGAACCATCACAATTGACTTCTTTTAGATGAGGAGCACCGAGGCAAACCCACTCATTGAGAAAGTGCAAAATTGATACGGTATTGTGTGTTGAGCTAATCATTTGAGTCACAATATACTGACCAGCTTCATCATTCACCACAATAAGGTACAAGAAAATTGGACCACTTGATCTTCCATCAAACACTTCAATGCTTTTCACGATTTTTCCGCTTGCGCCAATGGAAACATCAGATGCTCCTTAACTGGCGTAATTGTAGTAAAATCGCGTCTGATGAGTTGTACAGAAGTGGCACAAGAATGGATCTTGCCAAATGTTGTGAATAGCGCTGTTTCATGTGATATACTTCATTATTTGGATAGCCCTTATCAGATTTGAGTCCGGGCAGGTTGAATTTTTGTACTCTACCTTGGCAACTCTCAAAGTAGATGCTTTGGGCATATTACCGGGCTCTGGATCTCCAATTTTCACTTTTTTTGGTGCCAGTTTAGCGCGGTACATCTCTGCACCCTTGGTCATTCTTTTTTATTCTTCTAGAAAAATAGCAGGACTGTCATCTTTATTTTTACGGAATTTAAATGGCCAATTACTCATAATTTGGAAAGGCGTTTGAATCATTCCAAACGGGGAAATGTTGCTGGAATTGTTTTGTTGTTTAAATTATTGTCATGTTCAAGATCGGTATCTGTATCTTGGGTGTCTGGTTGACCTGTGGGATTCTAAATCATGAGGCCTTTCTGGTCGTGATCTACTTTTTCATAATGAGGAAATCGCCAAGGTATTTCCAAGCTTTTCCTTAGATCGAACTGTACTGATTACCTAGTGCGTGAATCACTTTTAGTTTTTCTGTTGATAGGTTCGTTAAATTCTGATCTTTTTTCGGAAAGCTATGAGCTGAAGGGTTCAAATTTGGCTTAAGGCTTCTGAGTTTCTCTTCCCTTTCCTCAAAAAATCTTTCCCTTTGTTTGTTCATGAATTCACTGTATTTCCTTCTTTCTAATAATTCGTCTGATTCAATTAAAAATTGTGTGTGGTTGTTTTAGAAGGAGTCATTGTCATATGTTTCGTCGTGAATGTGTGGGTTTTGTCTGTTTTTGCTATAGTTTTCTGAGTTTAAATTTAAATACCGATTGTCCCAAAAAAGTATATTATTAATTGGTTCTAAACCGCGGTCTTTGGTTTTATTTTCGGTACTTAGATTCTTTCTTGTTTCGTTAATTGATATTTTGAGGTGTTAGCGAGAACTGGTTTCTGATCATCGGTCTCGTTGTGACGTTATTTGTACTCATGCTTGGGTTCGGGAGTGCCGTTGCACCTTCCAAGTCCAAACTATCATGATCGCTTGGTACGTTTGCAGGATTGGCCATTGTATATTTAATTCTACCAGACCTGAGTTTTATCTATTTGAAAATTTTACATGCTTATAAATGTGACAACCCCCTGAAGCGAGTTCAAGTAGAAGGTTGAATGTAGTGGGGACCTTATTTATGGAACACACTGTGTGTTTATTTTCATAATTTTCTTATATCATGTGCTTGGAAGGCTGAACGGGAATTCCATTACGGCCGGATTTTGATCAAAAATACGGTACATATTTTTAATAATTTTGTATTCGAAATCGAGCTTATTTTTGCTCTCCGAGCCTCCGCTCGCGATGTGGGTCGCGTGACCTTGCGCGGTATTTGCGATTGACCCGTTGCGCGTGGTGGCTTTCCGTGCACTCAGGTGTCTTGCCTTGTCCAGCGGGTTAGGTCTGTTATAGGAGAGGGTAGAATGAGTGATGTCTCAATGTGTCCTTTAGAGTTCCCTTCACTTTTGATTCTAATTTTAACTTTATATAACTATTCCGTAGAATGCTAGTTTGGGATTTATTTTTGTTTTTCTCGTGGGACTATTGTTTGCTAGGTATGTCGTACGACCTTGCGTGGTACTAGCAAGTTCGAACATTGTACGTGAAAATTTGTTTGCGCGCACTAACACCTTCTTCGGTTTGGAGAATAAAATGATTTAATTTCGGATGGGTGTAATTTTTCCCCTTTTAGGTTAAGTTTTAAAATCCCCTTAAGACACTTTTGTTCAATACCAAACAATTCCCTCACAATTGGTTTCTTCCCATTTAAATTTTCACCGGATCTCCCGACTTTAAGTGGAATTTTTTACTTTGCTCCCGAATAGCGGTTCACTTATGAACTTCCTCACCTAATATTTCGTTTTGCGGATGTTGGGCAAATACTTGTAGTAATCAGAGTACATGTCAAAATAGGCAAAAATATAAATATACATATCAATTGCGAAGAATACATAGAGGTCATGGCATGATATAATATACACAAAATAAAATCATCATATTCAGAGTGAGATGTAGAAAATTCATCATTTTGGCATGGTTTCGTAGTCGAAATTTAAAGGGAGAAAGGATCAGTAGCATGCGACCACGTTTTTGGAGTCAGAGTAGAGTTCCATAAGAAAAAAAATCTCATTTTGTATTCTTTCTCAGTCTGATTCTGAAAATGTAGGAAGAGGCAGCGGGGAATGGTAATCCGAAAATGTGGGGGAAGGAGCGAAGCCCCAAAATGCACTCTAAATGCACAGGTAGGCGAACGAGCGAAGACCAAGGCGGCGGGCGACGGTCCGACGCAAGAGGGCTCGGGACCCCTCGGAAGGGTCAGCCTCGCCTCGGGCACGACCCAGGAACCATATTATGCAGGGGCGTGCCGAGTTACCCTCCTTACGTAACATTTCTGTTGCATAGTTCATCGTGCAAAACTTTAGCGAAAACTCTCCATTGCACATTTTCTTGTATATAGTTCTCGCAACAAGCCTTCCTTTCAAATCCGCAGAAAGATGTTCCCACGCCTGATCAGCTATGCCCTTTAATTTATCACTGTCCACGGAAATTTCATTTCTTTTTTTTAAGATTGCACTTTGCAATTTGTCTTCGGAAACGTTCAGTTCCCTGCTCGGTTTAGAAGCCGTACTTCACTTATTTCACACGTGTCGAAAATTCACTAAATCATGCTCGGAAAACACAGCAAGTTTGTCATATGAAAATAAGACCTTTATTTAGACTATAGACACTCAGTAAGCAGGACACTCAATCTGCACTAGTGACTAGTCAAAAGTTTCGGGATTACTGACGTTGGAAAGTTACTTCCAAGACCCTTGTTATGTCCAGAACCTAAGAATCTCATTCCCATTTTTCTGAAATTTAAGGCTTATGTTAAATTCGTGTAATTAGCTTTTCCTCCACTACTTTCTCTGAATGTTAAGATTTTATCCATTTGAAATTTTACGGATTTACGCCGGGAACGTGACTTATCCTCAGCTTCCTAGCAAACAATTTTCTTACATTTACACCTCTCGCAAACATTTATACTCTATGGTTCCTAAAAGGGTCTATGTTTAGTTTGCCCATTTTTCATGGTGATCTCTCAAATACCGTCCACTACTTCCTTCCCCTAATTCGTTTATTGAAGGTTAGTTTGTCCCTTACCATTACCTGGAATTGCAAAACGGGTACACATCAAAATAGCGCGAAGTACCTGGGTTACCTTCCCCTTCCAGTGAAACCGCTACCCCTCACGCTTGTACCTAGCTCACTCAGAAATCTCAGTCGCCAATTTTTATGGGGCGTAGGCTCTCTTGTTGCCTGATGACTCTTCAATAATCCCTGAATACGAGCGCGAGCTACTCGAACCTCAGTCAGCAGATGGTATGTATCCAAATTCGAAAAATCGTTTTCCCGAATATCGAAGTTTAGAAACGATATATTCGAAATCTACGATTAACGATAATATCAGCGCTATTTTTTTGCTCGGAAATGTTGAAAATAAAAGAATATATGATGAATTGTATATGACGTTTGAGAAATGATATATATACAGAGTGTCCCAATTCATCTTGTCAGGACGTATATAGCTGTATAAAAAATCGAAAAATAAATGGAAAATTTCTTGCCCAAAAAGTGTTTGCAGTTTTATTTTGCGAGTTATAAATAAGTTGAGCTGGACCAATCAGCAGCCGTACGTGCGTCAGCGGAGGTCCAACTGCGTGTGAGTGACCACTGTTCTCTCCAGTGATTTCCGAATGATATGCGAAAACAGCCATTCGCTGATTTAATTCAATCTCCACGTTTTGAAATCCCCTGAGTATGAAAAAATGGTTTTCACGAAGATGTCTGTATGTCTTTAGTCTGTAATCTGTGTACTCGATGACTTTCGAAAGAATGCACATATTGGATTGTGCTTTGGCACACTTTTTCAAAACCGGGAAAGAAAGGACGAGTTCGTTAACCAGATATTTTTGATGAAAAATAGCATTTTGAAAATTGTTTAGGATTTTCTTTTTCCAAGACTCGAAAATTGTCAGAGTTATGGCATTTTCAAAATTCAAAAATATGAAATGAAATGAGAATTTTTAGCCAAATAACGCAAGATTGAAAAGAAAGTCAAAGAGAAGAAATCTTTCTTCTTAGGAGCCCTGCCGGATCGTGAAAACAACTTTTTGAACTTTCTCAAAAATTCGCGAATTCCAGCTTTGATCGCACAAAAAATAATGCAAGACATGGTACGAGGTATTCAAATCAATATTATATAAATTCAATGCATCAGAGGTATCATAGAAAAGTTCGCGTTTGGACAGATTTTTTTTATCGTGTAATATTTGCAACTATGTGTATGTCTAACACTGTAAACTGAATCAAGCATGTATGACGCCAAACGCGAAGCGCGAGGTATAGAACAAACTGAGCGCGTAGCGCGAGGTGAATACATTATCGAGCGCGAAGCGACAGATTCAAATAACGCGCGCCGTAGGCGCGGCCAAACTTGCGAGCAAAGCGAGCCGCGCGACTCCAGTATATTCGCCAAATAAAGGCTTAACTGACTCTGCAAGAGCCACTGTTGGTAAAGCTGTTTAGAAACCGGAAAATCGGTCGGGCCAGCCGAAAACCGACCACTTGGCAACTATAAAACAATTTAAATCTTAATAATAAAATACAGTTATTTATGAAAAAGAAATGTTAGAAAAATCTGACGACTTCCGGTCTTGGATATTTCCAGACCACTAAATGAGCACTAAATTGTGGTAGAGGAATAAAGTTCGTGAAATTAATCTTTGAATAAATTGTTTAAAAAATGTTTCTTCAGACAATTTTTTTCAACATTGCTTCTGGTATTCCGAGAGTACTAAAGAGCACCTAATTATGGCATTATCATGAAATGATGAAATAAATTTTTTTCGGGGTTTTATAGCACTGTGGTGCCAGCTTAACGTTAAAATACAGTTATTTATGAAACAAAATATAGAAAAATCTGACAATAGTGTTGTTCCAGCTTAAAAGACCTGAGCTGTTGCCTGAGTACCGATTTCGTTAAATAAGTTTTTCTTTTCCTACCGTCATCCGTGATATTATTGGCTTCGAGAAACAAGTCAACTTATGAAGTTTCCAAAAATCTGTGTTGCGTCACCTCAGTTATCGCTCGAAAATTTTCTTACAATGAAATGTTACTTTCATTCCGTAAGGAACAGGACAGGATTCTATCCCACGAAAGCGTTCAAAACGAGCACGCCACTTTCCACAAAAAGAAGCAGATCCGGAACCTAAAAGATCGAATTCTCGTACCGTATTTACAGCCCTGCTCATAATTATACATACGAGTATACAACGGAATTGAGTGCTTTTGGATCTCTTCCGTAATTATTTTTTTTTAGTGTGGTTCTTTTTTTTTGTTTCTTTCACAGTATATCTTAAGATCCGAAAAATGCTGCAGCCGAATTTTATCATTCCTTTCATATTGACATGATCTAGTCTAGAGAACTGAAAAATTCTACAAGCCCTATTTTACAACCTTAGGTACTCATCGTCGACTTATTTTTTGTGGTAACAGACGGAAACAGGGCATCTACAAGTTAGGTTAACCCTTATTTGTTCTAAGTGTGACTTCAGTCGTCTGAAAATCTCGGGATTGTGAAAAGGTTTCATATTTCATCTATTCTCGGATTTTTAGGAATGCGTGTCGCGGCCAACACTATAAGAGCGACAAAGATGATGGTAAAGCACTCTTAAGGCAGCATTGTGTCTGAACAAATACGTCGTTCCTGCAAGAATAGGGCAATTCGATAGTATATGCCATAAGTGCTCAGGGAGTTTAAGACACGCCCTGCACCTATCACTGTAAACCTCTTGACGTAATATGCTCCTACGGTATGCTAAGGTGGAAATCACACCGTCCTGACACGCGAAAATAGAACTCTCTGTTCCTGAATCTAGTCCAGATGATTTGAGGAAAGCAAACGTCGACTCATGGGACAAGGATTGGTCTCTTACAATTTTGTAAAAGTTTCCGTGCATCACCTTGTCTTCATGTTGTTTTAGGAAGTTTTTGGCATCCGCTTTCTTCACCTGTGTTTTGGGAAGTGAGGCATCTTGATGGAGTAATGCACTATCCTCACTTCTGATGTTAAGGTTCAGGCCAAGGGTTTCAGCTGCCTGCTCCGCGGCTTTGTGAAGGAACGCTCCTTCCCCACTCATTTCGTGATTCCTGACCATCGCCAGGAGAGAATATCAACCGTTCGCGATGATATGAACAGTACTAAGGATGATTCAGTTGTATAGGCATCTAAAATTGAGATGTCCGCGTTTGCCTTTACGGCGTGTGATGTAGAAGCGCGAAACGGACGAGTTGATATGCAATCTTTTCTTCATATACCTAATTTTGCACGCGGTAATGTCAAGGGCCCTGAGCTCGTTCTTCATCCATGGTACCACTCCAAACGAATAGAGTAGAACTGGAACGGCAAGCATGTTGGTCGCAGATATCTTGTTCAACGACGACAAGTTGGACGACCAAATCCGTCGGAGCAGGTGTTTGTATCTGCAAAGAGGCATCAATCTCCCCATGGAGAATAGACATAAGGAGACCAATCTGTAATGTATGGACTTCACCGAAAACGGTCGCTTTTCTGTTGCCACCACCACGTACATATATATGTGTGCAGTACATGAACGTCCCGAGCGTAGCGTGCTAACCGCATTTGTAAAAACGAAATGGCGGACATTTCAGTCGCATTTGAGGTTATGTACACGTCATGTTCACATAGGCGGCCATATTCTCTGAATGAACCTTCAAGCTTTTCAACAGACAGATGATAAGTCTATGAGAAGTTAAATCAAAAGCTTTCTGGTAATCTATCCAGGCCATCGACAGATTGCGTTTGTAGTTTGCAGCGTCTTTGCAGGCACTCCTGTCGATCAGCAGGTTTTCCCGACATCCTGCTGCGCCTCTTTCCGATCCTCGTTGTTCGTAAATCTCACTCTATACAGGTCCACTTATCCAAACAATTCTGTTATTCAGTATAAATGTAAAGATCTCTGCACCGTGTTTAGACAAGTCATTGGTCTGTAGTTCCTTATGTTGGACAAGTCGCCTTTTTTGTGAAGAAGTACAGTGTGTCCTAACACCAGCCACTGCGGAATAGGGATCTCCGACTTCAGATATGAGGTGAAAATGCGGGCCAGATGTTGGTGTGTAGAAGTGAACTTCTTGCACCAAAAGTTTTTATTACAATCTGGACCAGCAGC
>WSXT02076929.1:0-26547 GCA_011762715.2 Neuroterus valhalla
TTAATACTTGGAGAACTTAAAGAACTCTAGAGGTACTGGGCTCACGACTCTCCGTGGCCCGCCGAAGCTCTTCCAGATTGCGAGGCGGCAATCGAACCCACAACCAGACAGTAGCGTGGGTCCAAAGCTCATGCCTTAGCCCCCACGACCAAACTGACCACTCTCCGTATCTATTAGTATTATTTTTTTGTATCAAAAGAAACCGTGAGTGAGTAAATTTGATGCTCAAAGAGAATGTATAATATTTGCGCTAATGGTACTCGCCAACAAAATATTGTTTCCTTTAGAATCTTTTTTACGAAGCTTCATTTTCGAAAACGCTTCGGTGATTCGATTTTTATTCTGAAGGGTTTATTTTGTGCTGAAAATTCTGAAAATTTATCTTTATATCACTTATAAAATATTCATCATAGAAGCCCTTCCAATGAGGAAGCTCTTATATAGAGAACATAGAATATTTATTATTTAATTTGAATATCAATATTGGTTACATACTTGTGGGATTAAATATAACAGTCCAAGCACAGAGTTGAGTTGAGTTGAGTTGATTCATTTTTTCTAAGTATAGAGACGACGACAGAAACCTAGACGCTCATTTTGGAAGAATTTTCTGAATGGTGGCCAATTGTTCCATACAGTGTTCACTCATATACCAACCACTTTCTGATAACACAGTTTTTTATTTAATTTACAGCCTTAGAATGATAATTTTTCATCATGTTGTTTTTTACATCTCTGACGTTTCGCGAAGTAGAGGCCCTACCGAATATCAGGAGAATTCCAGAGGAAAAGCATTTCAAGAGACGGTAGAACTCTGGTGGTCGGTGAGTGGGGGGCAATGTCCGGAAACCACCCCCTCCACCATGTGCGCGCGCCGTGTTCGTGCGTAGAGTGAGAGCTAGAGAGACTCAAGGTAGACTGTTGCGAACTTGCTCAGTGCGGATTGGTCAAGGTGAATCGCGGACATCACTCACTAATACTAGAGAGTCCCATACGCCTCAAGCAGAGAAGTGGGAGAACCAGCTCAGCGCTGATTGGTCGAGGTGAATCGCTGACCAAGTACGCAACTCTCTACCTTGAGGCTCTTCAGTGAGAGAGGATTATTTGATTCTCCGGCACGTGTGGAAATATACTACTCACGCCTCACTTCGCAGCCGAATAACAATTCGAATTTTGCAATGTGAATATGTAATTTTTTCCAAATGAAAGAGCAGCTTTGGCACTGTTAAAAGTATTTCAAACCTAAAAATCGATGGATGCCTGAAATGTAAGGTAGCGTTATATCACATGATCGTGTACTTTTTAAGGGTTAATAGTTATCATAAAGTGGAAAAGCTTTTCACATAGAAAATAGCTGAGCTCATTTCCGACTAAACATTTGACCTTTGAGCTTACTCAACACGCAGCATTTTTCAGTCAAGTGAGACTCAAACTGAGTTGTTGAGCAGAAGAAAATTACACAAAGTCGCTGCGACATCAGTTGGAATAGGACCTTAGAAAACCAGATGTAGCAAAATTCAGCTTTGTTTCTATCGGTGTAATACCATAATGAAGAATACATGTTGTTATTTGAACATCTCTTGTCAAAATATGTGAAATAGACAAGTCCAGTTTTTTACTATCGATTTTTTGTCTACTGATTCCGGGTCTGGTAGCGGAAGTGCTTCATCATACCAGTTACTATTGAGGTAAATTGCCAAACTTAGGTTTTCAACCCTTCAAAAAAAGTTCTAGATCATATTAATCATGCCTGAGCCTTATTCTTCACGATTGGAATGAAGGAAAATATGAGAAAATTTAATTTGAGGTCCTGTTCGTAGTTTTCGGGCATTGCAGCCTGCTGCTTAACAACGCAACATTGCATTCTGCATTTTTCAAGTTATCATTTGAGCTTCATTCAGTATACAAGACTTTTCTGAGGGCAGCGTGTAGCATGGCTACATGATTTTGATCTTCTAAATTGATATATACGCGTTGTGCATGCACCCAGATGACAGTTTGATTCAATCCAATGGTATATAGAACTCCAGAAAAAAGAAGGAACATCACCTTCAATTTAAACAGAATCGCTAGCTTCTCGTTAGAGGATAGTTAGTGAAAGGATGATTAGAAGACCTATAATAGTCTATTGTAAATCTTTGTGAATTGTATTCTATATATTAGGTCTTTTTTTCTGAAAAAAAAAGAATTTATGAATTTTTCGCACATAATCAAGAGCTGATATTACAGCTGATCTGCCGTGCAAATAAAAATGAGCCTATCTGCAGACTAGCCAACTGTACGCTGGAAGGGAAAACCAACTATAACGTACTACACTTATATTCGAACCAGTTGTGAACAACAAAAAGCAGCTGTATACATAGAAAATAGTAAATCTGTCGATTTTACGAAGAGAATGTATTCTTATCAATTTCTGTAGAACCTTGCAGTTACGCTTATTTACAATTTCAGCTACTTTGTCTGGAAATACCGTATCTGCTATAAAAATTTTGAAATAATAAAAAGTCACTCAATATCATCAGGAAACAGAAATAAGATGTGAAATTCCTATAAATTAACATAAATGTATTGATCAATATAAAACAAATATTGAATTCTGCGTTTATTGATCTGTAGAGTAATTCGAATTTTATATATCGCTCATTTTAGATATTATTTTGTACTAATTTCTTTCAGGAAAAAATGTCTCAATCAGTTTATTCATTATTATTTGTATCTATCATTTTTTTAAATGTACCTGATTGGAATTCTACAACCTAATAAGGCAAATTAATTTTAGTTCATGAAACTAAAAAAGGAACACTATTTTCTGGCAGATTTTATTTTTTGATTGAGATAAGGCAATTTTCGTGAAGTGTACCTAATGTTATCTTACAGATGTAATTGAAGATGAACAGATACTCGAACAATTATATCATTTTTCATTTAAAAATCTACAGTTATCTTACTAAAATAACACTTAAAGTCTTCAAGTGGTACTTATATAATCTGATCACATTTTTTATTGAATTTTGTATTCATTTCATAAAAATATTACCTAAATCGGAACTTAACGATATAATAGTCTTTATCATCTTACAAAATACAACTTAGAGAGGTAATTCAACAACTTGATGACATTTTTCAGAAGTCATATAATATAATATTTATAATATCCGAATTAACTAAGATAAAAGTTAAATTAAGTTTTCAAGTTCCCGATAACGAGCCTCGGAATACGCAATAATACATAAATATATACTATACTAAACGTTTTCAAATTTGAACGATGAAAACTATAATTTAACTTCGGTAAACTTTGGTGTTCAGTCTTGTTCAATGTTAGGAATCGTTTCATTTTTCTCTCGTTTAACTCCTAAGTCAGAGACATCGGACGTGGGCGATTCTCTACAAAATTGTACTCTGTTTTCAGGCATGAAAAGGTCCCAGGCTAGAAACAATTTCCTCTTATTTTCAAAACCTCGTGGTCATTCTCTGCATGCCGGTTTTGGGATGTTACGAGCTGCCACCGGTTTCACCTGCATAAAGTTCAATGTCTCAAACTGGGAAGTAAAGGAAGTTGCATACTTTAAACTCCCGTTTCCTCTTTCTGCCAGAATCATGACAATATCTCGAGGATATATCCGACGTTGGAGTTTGCTGAACTTGTACTTCGATGATAGGTCACGCCACTTCAAAAAGTCTGTTGGATTCATTACCAATACTTGAGTCTTCACCGAGTTCGTAGACTACACAGCTTCTTTGAAATCTGGAAAATCGTTTGTCTTTCCCTAGTGCTTCAGACTAAACTCGAGGTTGTGATAGAATGCATCTGCAGACATGAACGTGTGGCCTGGTTCGAAGTATTTTATTGATATACTTTGAGTGTCGATTTCCTTGCAGTTTGTTGCATGAATCAGGAATCAGAGAAATGTCCAGTTTTTATTTTGTGCTGCGCAATTATCAAGCCAAAAAGTTACATGTTCAGGATCTCGATTTGATAAAAGGAAAGCATAAAACGTACTCGTAATATCTTCCATCTTTCACCCAGAAATTGATTCATGCCACAGGACCGCATAAGACTTTGGACTTTTCTGTTTCCACCCTAAAGGCACAAAGCTCCCATTGAAAGCAATCAGCCTATTAGTGAAAATTACTTGCTTGAATGATTCCATCCGTGGAAGCATAACAACTTTTTGCAAACCCACAGATGAGCACAAATTCTTTGAATTCCAATGATCCGATTGACTAACTGTCCTATAATTTGCCCGCGCCTCAGTCGCAAGCAGAATGTGTTTGCGCCACTACATGCATTTTTCGCAATTTTCAACTACGAATGTTTTGTAATATACTTTATTTTTCGCTATCACTCCTCCTGCTCTCTGAACCTTCTACTATAAAAAGGTCCGCAGAACTTTCATCCATCTATTTACTTTCATCGGTTACGTTTTCTCCGTACTGTAAATTTGCCTCATTCTCATTTCTCGGCTCCTTTTCTGCGAGGTTTACTGCTTTGTGAATGAGCTTGTGCAGTTCAAACGCTTCACGTTGCTCACACTCCTCATGTGCCAAATTTAGTCAATGATATTTGCATATCTTTTATAACAACCTTACGAAAGGACTCGTAGGTACACTCGACAGTTGTAAATTCAACAATGAACTCTTCATATAGGGACTGGATTGTTATATCAGAAGGCAGGTATCTGAAACAGAAGAAAAGATTCCGTGAAGCATGAATGAAAGATGTTGCCTAAATTGCCTTAAATACATACAAATTTATTGTTTCATTTTCGTATTTATGAATTATTTTTACGCATCATATTCAATTAGTACATTTATTCATTTACCTTAGAGACTGTATGCGGGATTTCTCCAAGAAGCTGTATGAAGGTGGGGTCGCGAAGCACGACAGCAGTGACACTGACACGGATACATTAGACAATTTCGATGTAGGTGGCGGAAGCAGAATCGGTATCAAGGACATTATTTCCGTAATCAAAATACTAAAGAATGGAAAGGCTGTCAGTGTGGATGGTATTACCTCTGAAGTGCCTAGGTTCGGTGGCGGATATTTGTTTTCGTGGTTGTGTGAATTCATGAATATGTGTGCTGTAAATAGCGAAGTTCCGAGTGATTGGAGAAAGGCGATTATTGTCCCAATCTACAAGGGAAAGGGTGATCCAGACGACCGCAATAATTATAGAGCAATAAGCCATCTGAGTACTGTAGGAAAAATATCTACCAAAAAAATTATTAATGAAGTCGTGGGAGTAACAAAGGAAAGGATCTGTGAAGTTCAATGTAGATTTATGCCAGGGAGATCATGTGCGGATCAGATATTTAGCATAAGGCAGATCACGGACGAAAGCCTAAGAGTAAAAAAAGAAGTTTTCTGTACATTTGTTGATCTGGAAAAAGATTTTGACAAGGTAAATAGAACTAAACTTTGGGAGTTCGATATTAGGCAAGACGTTAGGCAAGTTTGCGTTATGTCCTCTTGGATGTTTAATATATACGTGGACAAATGTCTGAGAATGGCTCTCTCTGACGAGGAAGGTGTAGATCTTGGGACAGTGGAAGTTCGTGGCCTTGCGTTTGCAGATGACAATATCGTTATGGCAGAATACACCGAAGATTTGCAGAGGATGTTGAGCAGACTGGATACTCGCATGAAGAGCATGGGTCTTAACATTAACGTCAATAAAACAAAAATCATGGTGTTTGAATGTAAGGATGCAAGATCTTGGAAGTTTATTCACTTCTGACGGGAAGATAGACGCAGAGATCTCCAGACGTATAAATGAGGGTAGAAAGATTAACGGCAGTATAGGGGGTATTACTAAAAGTAAAAGTGTAACAAATAAAGCTCAAATTGCGATATATAATTCTGTGCTAGCATCAACTGTCCTGAACGGCAGCGAAACCTGGACGTACCAAGAAAAGGACAAAAGTAAACTGAGCATGATCGGAATGCAATTTCTACGTAATATGTGCAGTAAAACGCTAATGGACAAAGTGAGTAATGAGTGGGTTCTCAAAGAATGTGGTGTAGCAGAAACGCTATTTGAAAAGAGTGAAAGAAATTTGCTCAGTTGGTTCGGTCACGTTGAGAGAATGGATGAAGAACGATTAACAAAGCAAGTATATCTAGGTAGGGTGAATGGTAGCGTATACAGAGGCAGACCAAAGAAGGAATGGATAGAATTTGTGAACGAGACCATAAAGTGGAGAAATATAAAGAGCCGTAGAAACACAAGAGCCTGTATGAAAGGATGCATGGATATGGAAGAAGCAAAGATGTATGTCAGGATAGGGATATTTGAAGAGCAATTGTATATGAGAAAAAGTGTCAAGCCTGAAATGAACGATTTTGGATACTACTCGGCCCGTGTAAGGATATCGCTTAGTGTATTATTTATTAGCTTCGCGAAACTCTTCGCACGGGATGTTTGCTAGAGAAATCAGGAAGCGACCCGTAACGGAGCGATGTTACACAGGACGAGTGTGTCGTTTGAAAGCAGAAACAGGCTGGACTCACTTTCGTTGCGTATTGTTTTAACCAGGTCTTACCTCTCATGTTGCCGAAGTAGCCTCGCGTATAGTCATTCTGCTTAACAATCCAATTATGTCTCTGTTAATGCCCTACCGTGCATCTCTTCACTTCTGTTTGTTCACTTCTTTCTTGAACAAATACGCGTCTACATTGCACATCCATGCTCCAATGATTCATATTCATATATCTCCTGTTGTATTCGTTAAAAAGAGTGACACATTTTCTTTTGCACTTTGCGTTGCATCCTGACAATACCGGCTGCTCTCCTAAATCTCTTTGGATTTTCAAAGCACTGGCTTCTTGAGTGGTACTTTTTATCTTTCGTCTTTGTGAATATTTTCGCTTTTTCTCACGAACTTTTTTTCCCTCACAGGATGATTTTAATTCGTCGGTCTCTAATAAAGAAGGTACATTTTCATTTGAAGTAACTGCGATTTCGATGACATTGTCCGTAAATGAATCTTGGTCAACCAGAAAATAAAAATCGCACTTTTCTCGTCTAAAAAATAAATTAGAATGAAAGTTGTTATTTTTTCGTCCAGGGTAATTAATATAATAATTTAGGATGGTAATCTTATCGAATAATGGTCGGAGAATTATTTTAGAGAAATTAGGAAAAATCTGCCTCGGCGCAGATTCACGCGAAATAGACGCAGATTCGCTTCCTACTGTGGAAGTACGAGAAATGTGAGGATGTCTGTCGTGTGCTCCGGTAGCGTAATTGGTTAACGCCCTACTCATGTATAGTGGTGATCCCGGTTCAAATCCGGACCGCAGCAGATTTTTTCTCATTTCTCTTTAATAATTCTTGGACCAACAATCGATAAAATTATCATCTTTAATTATTATATAAAAAATGAATGTTGGCACTGACTTTAAAAATATGCTTACAATAATATAATGTACGAATTCTTTAAAATGCTTAATATCTAGTGAAAGACATTGTGTGAACGCAGTAATAATTCCCAAGATTTCTAAACAATAATAAAAATAATTGAAATGAATTATCACATTTCATGGAAAAAATACATATAAATGACTCAATAACTTACGAGAAATATGTTGATTCTGTATGTTGTTCCAATTCATTGACTCCGTGGGTAAATAAACGTTCTTGTGAGCCCAATAGTAGCTCATCATCTTCAAACTGAGATTTGAGAGTAAAAACATGTCTAGGTAAATTAGAAGATACGTTTTCCTTGTCTTCCAGAGACATTACAAAGATCCTGTCAGGTTCTGTTGAGAAGAAATATAATATGATCACAAACTCCAAAATATCAGTACGTAAGTTGCTTATTCTATTATAATTATCAGATTATTCTTTATCAATGTGTCAACCCTTCTCAACAATAGCATATTGATTAAAAAATTTGTGTTCAAAAAGTGATTAGATATTCTTTCCCAAACATAGTCTTTAAAACTGTACATTTGAAATCTTCAAAAGAGATCATTGTCACCATAAAATATTCAAACATTCATCTAAGGTTATTTATCTACACACATCTAAATATCGGTTGAAATATTTATCTATATAAAAAAGGCGAAGTTTAGCTACTTTTTCACATATTATCAACAATATACTTACTCAAAATGAACGGTCGACCACAAAACATACCGGTGACCACGGTAACCGGCACCGTATTTACATCACACGATTTGACATAAAAGCGTAACTGAACGGCGCACATTCGCAGTACGCCGTGGACTCCTACCCGCCAGTTACGCTTTTTTCCATTTGCATAGTCTATGCTTTCCGCAGATACGGTAAATTATTTCTTGAAAATTACCTACTTTTAATTACAAATTCATTTTTCTTTCAACAAATGCGAGTAAAGGGAAGTATCATAAACCTACTGACGACGTTGTCTCAAATTCGACATAAATTGCAGATACACTCATTTTCATTTGCACGGCAGTGATTTCGTAACAGTCTCTTCTACAAATTCCTCATAATTTTGATGCATATGATGTCATCCAATCATCAAAATACGTCAGATTTTCAGAATATTGAGTTCAATATGCACTAAAAAATTGTTTTTTGGGTACAGAGAGGATTTTATTAGTAGAGCTGGTACAATAGCTGCGACAACTACTAATATGATCAAACAAGATAATCAGCTTGACGTGACAGCAAGCCGCAGTTCGTACTCCCACGTACATTACACAGCTCTACAAACAGAATTTTTTTTGTGTTGCCCTGGATATCGTTGCAAATTGTATGTTTTCAAATGCCCAAATTACTAATATATTCATAAAAGTACTGGATGTGCTCTTGTTTTTATGATTTGGACATATCTTATATTTTGAACGATTATCGGCTTGTTAGTAATGAAATTTATTTTCCCAGTCATGATTAGGCTTCCATCATACTTTTACCTTTACATATTAAGTAAGGGATGATCAAGGGATTTGTAAAAGCGTTGGACAAGGAAGGAAATTGTTTCAAATACATTTGTAGGAAATTTCCGAAGCTTTGTATGGAAAAATTGAAAGGTGGAATATTTGGTGATTCTCAAATGCGACAATTGATGAAGAGCACAGATTTTGTTAAAGTTATGAGTGTTCCGGAAAGTAAGGCTCGAAAAAGTTTTGTGTTGGTATTTGAAAATTTCCTAGGTAACCATAAAGCACCAAGTCATGAAGGCATTGTACAAAATATTTGGAATTGTACACAATCATCTGAATGAATCTCCGGATAATTAGAGAAATTATTATAAGAAACAGGGAAAGCAGTTCTACCAATGGGATTGTCATATGATTGCAGATTACTGCTGGTCTTTAAAAAGAGATTGTGAAAAGAAAAGCTCATAAAAAGCGTTTTGTGGAAATATAACATATGTTCTCGACATTTTCCTCTCTATTTACTCCGATTTTATATCTGTTAGTTTGTTTCTTGTTTTCCAATTTTTGGTATGTAGAATGAAAATATAGATTTAAAAGGAAACGAGAGCGAATCTCACAAAATCAGTGATAGTTTCATGAATTGTAAGGATAAATATATGCGAAATCAATCTTATATTTCGGGCAACAAAATACTGCAGACCAGTGTTATGTGAGTAACTTTAGTAATTGTATGCAGTCCCAACAATAAAAGCATACAGGTGTTCTCTTTCAAAGAGCATGTATGAATGTATTTTTATGTACCGATAAATTGAATATTGGTACATCAATACTTAAAAATGTAATTTTGAATGTTATAACTCATGAAAATTACGTTTTGAATAAAAAAATGTTGTTCTAATTCTATTTACCGAAATGGTACTCAAAATCCACTTATGAATAAAAAATAATCTTCACTGGTCTATTCAAGCAAAATAAAGTTTGTCTTATGTGCGTAGTATAAATGTTGTGTTCATAAAGAAAAGACCTAAGAAAACCAAAGTAATGTAACAAGTAAGAGACAATCGTTGACACGTATTCTTTAGAGTAGACTTGGGAAAGGGTTTGAATGTGATCATTTAGTCTTTTGTAACCAGTCGCTGGAACGTTTCTTTTTCAAAAGCGAGCTGAAGAGAGTAACCATTCTTCGGTTCAATGCGACGACACACCGTCCGCGTCACGTTCAATGCGACCGAAAATGTCTATAGCATGGCACCAACAAAGCTTCCCCCTCCCCCCTCCCTCTCTTTCTCCCTTCCTCTCGTTCTGGTGTAGTATATGTATAACGAGTGGAGTATGCATCACACATTCGGTACTTGCCGTATGCTGATTGATGCAGGTGATTAAATGTTCATAGTATATTCGTAATGCGATTTAATAAGGTAGTTACATTTTTTTTCAAATAATATATTAGAATGAATTGTATATTTTATATAACATTGACTAGAGATGAATTCATGTCTACATATTACACTTGTAACTGACAAACTTTAATAATTTAACTTCTTTGAAATATTAGTCCGCAATTGCGATTGACTTTATACTCCCCGCTTCAATAAATCTTTCACTGTCGTGCACGTAAGCATGGAGTGAGGGGATTGCTGTTTTATTCAATCGAATAAAATAACAATTAAATCGATGTTTTTTTTTAACGTGAAAGAGGAAAGCTTCTGTCGGCGGTTACGCTATCGCTCTACTTTTTTTTATGAAACATGAAATTTTTCTTTTCGGAAATTTGTTTGTATATTTAAATTCGAAAGCAATGATATATTTGGGAATTTCCAAGATCATATACGTGATTGACGAATAGGAACTCATTGACGCACGCACTTTGAAAGATACCATGGAACAAAAAGGAAACGCCAGCAAGGAACTTCTCTGCAAGCGCCGACAGCCTAGCCACAACGTTTCTTATAACCCTGATTAAAAGTTATTCCGTCTCTCCGCATTTTCGATGGACCTTCAATTTTTAAGTAACGTTTTCGAAAAACCTTTGTGTGCAATAACAGCCCACTTGCAATCCTGAATGCCACTTTTTATCATTTTTTCTTCATGAAATTATATGGAATATAAATTAATAACAAGTGACTTCTGACATAACAAGAAGGCTATCATTACACACAACCGCTTAATTTTGTATGGCATCTGAAACATATAATGACACACAGCATATAGCTTCTTGAATCGGGATAACAGTTAGCTGTCCAGTGAAAAATCTGAAATTGCGACCACAGTGAAAGAATGACTCACTACTGGACAATAACAAATCTGCAAATATTTGGTTGAACATGAATTTCAATGAATCATTGGGATTTGAAATGAAATATAAAATGAAATAATTAATTATAATCAGCATCTAACTAGATTATTGAATAATCTTTCCCTTTATTATTACTTTGGATCTAAATAGTTTATATAAAACATAATATTGGAATGATGAGAACAATTATTTGTTACTGAATATCCTTAATGAACTCGCTGTAGGTGCTCTCTTTACATCTCCTTTCTGTCGATTTCCTGGCCGTCGATGTTGCAGTCGGTCAGGGCCGGGAATTTGATCTCAAACATAGTTAATTCATGTTTGTCTAGGAGCACGATGTCAGCTCTTGTGTGGTAAAGATAGACTATTGTCGAGAGCATTTAGAGATCTGTTCTGGTCAATTGTCAGGAATCATGAATTAAGTAGAAGAGGGGTGTTTCTTTACAAAGTCGCAGAGCAGGTGGCTGAGACCCTTGGTCTGGATCTTAAAATCATAAGCGAGCCCAGTACATTACCTTGTCAAGATTCCTTAATTCTAAAGGCAGAGGTGAAAAAAGTAGATGTCTAGGTACAGGGCGTGCCATAAACATCCTAAGCAACTTTGACACGTACTATCGAAATGTCCTATTCACGCTGAAACGACGTATATTAGGTTGACCCAAAAAATTTTATTCTACAAATTCCAACGTGCTAGTTCACCATATGTCTCTTCTAATTGAATAAACTTACGAACATTTATTTATAGAGAAGTATCGGCAAAAGCCACAGGATTGGCGCAGAGAGCTGGCAGAGTTATTATTACTCCTCTTTTTGACTCATTGCCAATAACTTATCTTATTTGAACGTGGCGCCACATGTTGCCTAGTATTCCTGATATCATCATGCCGGCCTTAATGCCGATGGTTGAGTTTATGGCTATCGTTACAAATTGTCCACATTCAGCCTCGAAGTCGCTCTTGAGGCCAAATCATTTTCGACTGGTTCTTCTTACTCCCCTTACTTGCAATTGTTATTATTTTTTAAATAAATCTGGTGCGAATAGTCTTGGAATTGCATCTTGAGAATTTCAAGTTGCACAAGCATACCTAAGGCTAAAAAATAGACTGCAAATAGTGGACTTTAAGGCATTTTTTCACATTGATAGAATTGCTCCATAATATTTTTGAGATTTTAAAAATGGATAAATACAATATTTACTGATAAGTAAACAAGCATATAAAGGGTGGAATAAATTGAATTAGAATTCCTTTCCTAAAGTTGAAGAAGTAAAAATACGATATATTTCACATTTTAGACTTCATGAGGCATGGAAGTTGTTTGAAAGAGTACCAACAATAATTTTCTTTCGAAATAGAAAAATACGTACACATTCATTTAATAAGAAGAACGACATTGTGAACTAGCACGTTGGCGTTTGTAGGATTATATTGTTTAGGACTCTCCAACGTATATTTACGGAAATAATACGACCTTAAGAATATGTGGCTTTACTACCATGTTTGTCACTCTTATGTTGTTGGCCGCGACTCTGCCCTGTCAACGATTAGGCATTAAACTAGGCTGTTGAATTAGAATACCATTTTTCCATTTTCCTGATTTATAAACACCTTCCAAATACACAAAACTGTTTTCATTCATTCACAGATTTGTAATACTTTCGTTCCATTCTTATTGTCATTCTTCCTGTTCCTTAGACGCCTTCCGCGTGGATGGGTCGCGTCCGTCCAGCACGTCCTGTTTATTCAAGATCTGCGGTCCTGGCAGGTCTAGGCTTAGCACCGTAGCACAGTGCTGGCAGGCAGCAACAGGGACCAGAGTCCGGTGGGACTCGGTTATTTGTGCGTTCGTACCTCCGAGGACGACCAATAGTGGTTAAATCCAACAGACTCGGAAGATTGTCGTCGGCTGCTGGAGGTTACCGGCAGGCACTGTCCATCGCTGATGAAGCACCACGCAGGGAAAGGAAATCGTAGTTGGAACGGAAAGTGTTAGCAGCGCAGAAGATCCCTGGTGTGGGCCTTGAGTAGCCTCCTTCCCGCTTGGTGGATGCTGAACGCTACCTTTCTGGCTCAGAAGGTCCTCACAGGAAGGCCTTAGGTAGCCGATCACGAAGTGTTCCCCCGGCCGGTGCCTCCATCTCACAAGGTCCTCGCTAGAGGCCTCAGGTCGCCGGAGAGGTGTACCCTGTCCCTGATTTCTCCCCTCCCTGGTGGGACCCGTTGTTGCTGGACTCTTTATGCCTGACAGCTGCTGGTGGTGACAACTCCTTTAGGCTGGATGATGACTCTCGTATTGTCGACTTGGTCGAGTCGACCGATGCTTGCTGACAAGCGCTTTGTTATTCGTTCTACAGTCCTGAAAATGACTAGTAGACCTTAGCTCTCAGAAGAGCTGTTCCTATTTTCATTGAGGATATTTGATAAGGAAGAACAATTCCAGGGTTTTGAAGTATTCCTACGTTTAGTGTTCTCTTAGACCCTAAAGGCTTCGGGAAGTGTTGGCAGCATAAGTGTCGAGGTGGTACCCCGAGGACTCTCAGCGTTAAACTGGTGCTGAGGTGTCGGAACGTGCCATCTTTATGCACAAGCGTCGAGGGAGAATGACATTAGTAACATGATGTATTATCCCTCTGATCTTATTTCCTTTCTTATATTGGGTCGAGCGGCCAAATTGCTTCTTACTTTTCTGACATCCATACCCAACATGATTTTCTATCGTTGATCTTGTTCCCTTCTTGGTGCTATGCCTGCATTTTTAGGCCCAGTTTCACAACCCAGCGTCCCAATATTTGCGGCGAAAATCTCTTTCTGTTGGTCAACCATTTCTGAAATCTGCTAAATCTTGACCAAAATCACTTTCACGGTGCTACAATTTTTCTGGGATTCCGCTGTTTACATAAAAAGAAATGTCAATATCCGGATGTGGTTCCAGTGTACCTGGTACTTGTACTCTATAATCCCTTGCACCTATGCCCTGAGCTTTCATAACCTCTTACTGTTCTTCACCTCCCGAAGGCATTCCATTATTAGGAAGCTGTTGTTCTACCCCTATTTTGATGATAGCTATTCCAATCAATAAAAGAAATTTCTTAACAGAAATTGAGCGTTTTTAGTCTGCTAGGTTCCGCTTCTTTATTCGTGTGGCTAGTTGTGGGTACTCATGTGAGAGGAGATGATGATGTTTCCTTCTTACGCCGTGCCAATCATTCTACTCCCTGGAATAGGAGCGCAAACAAATTGTTCATTTGATTTATCCATCTTGATCGCCTTCTTTGTTGATGTATCTCCGTACAACTTCTGTTTGAATAGGACCGTCGGCTTCAGGAAGATGTAGTGATACTGGGTTATCATCGAGGGAGCACCTCGAATCTATAAATTGAGTAACTTACGACACTGAATTTTGCTATATGCTATAGATTTGAGTACTTAGGCATCAGGCTATATATATATTACAAACTTCTGCAGGCGAGTTGAAACAAAGTATCATTAGGATATACTACCAAATATCTTCCGGTGAAATTTTTTCATGTTTCGCAATAATAATTTTTTAAACAAATAAATTGTGCATAAACTTCAATATTTCTTCAAATGAAGTAATTATCTTTCCTAATGCAGCGTTGCTTCTGCTATAGATTTGAAAACTTTTCGTCTTATCGAAAAATATTCATCAGTAGATTTTTAGATTTTTTCAGGTTTAACGAATTTGGTGCTTCCAATTTTTTTCTTGTCTCGCATGGCTTTGCTAAAAAATGAAATTTTTCATTTTCGGTAACATTTTCATGATTCAAACAAAAACTATGCAACTTTCAAGAAGCCATTTCGATTGATAAAACCAGAACCATTGGTCAAAAATGGCTGGTTTACGAACTCGTCCTTCCTTTTGCGGCTTCAAAAAATTATGCTAAAGCACAATCGAACATGATCATTCTTTCGGATGTCATCGAGTACACAGATTACAGACAGACAGGCAGACACCTTCGTGAAAACCATATTTTCTCACTCAGGAGGTGTCTGAACGTGGAGATTCCATTAGATCTGCGAAAGTCACTTTTCACATAAAATCAATACCTCCTCATTCATAATGAAAATGTAAAAATGTAAAATCCAACCAAATGTTTCAAATGCTCAAACCACTTTTTTCATGTCAAATTTTCGAAAATTTAGACTGAAAAAATATACTGCTGAATCAAATGATGGCAAAACAACATCTTCCATTCTTTTTTTAAAATGTCTTGATGTGCGGAAATTCCTGCTGCTATAAAATTTGATGACTCTATCATACCCAATGATTCTTCAATCGCGTTCCCTGAAAATTATGGGAAAAAGCTGAAAACAGTAATCACAGAGTACATGACAGTTGAAAACATGCAACTGGGCTCATTTCGCTCGAAGATTGAAGCTGTCAAAATATTCGAATTACACGCCTTCGATCGCGGGATCGACACTTCGTGTGCAACCTCTTGTTTGGCTATTGTCGGCGCCAGGCCGAAGTTAGATTGTGTGCGTGAAGTGTACATATATACGTCCACGTGCCGCACATTTGTACACTCTTAAAAGTCCACATTGATTTACCGACGTGGTTTTCGATATGCAGTGTTCTGCAGCACCAAACGAGTCGTGGATCCAATAATCAATACCTGATTCATATTTCAATAATATGGACATAGTCTGAGCAAGTGGCCGCCAGGGTCACCACCGTACTGATAGTTGCCATTTCTTATGGATTGTCACTCTCTATTTCTCTTTTTTTAAGGAGTGAAAAAACGGAGAAATGCTCATGCACTAACAACATTCGAACTTTGGGGACCACCAACGCGTGGCCCACAAGGAACGAAGGTGAGTGTGGGAGTTACCGAAACGGCACCTACCCACTGAACCTTGAACTCCTATTTTCCTGCCAACCCATATCCCTGGCACCCTTATCGCATTACTTTAGGGAAATGGGGGTAAGGCCAGTACGCCGAGCTTCGACATTCTCCAGGTTCACAGTTGCTTGTTCTTCTGTCTCCTGAATCCTTGCCACCTCCAACAAGCACGCATCGTCCTCAGCAGTGCTTTAACAGCACCCGGGCTCGTCGGCCTTCGGCTTGATGTAAAGGAGGATCAAGGATCAATTTCTTTCTCACGAGCTTCCTCTTCTGTCTGCTTTGTCCTCAACACGTCCGACTTTTCCCAGCTGCCCATCTGTCGCACTCGAAGAACGTGTGCTCTACATCATCAACCTTCCCTGGGCAGTAATCACAAAAGGGACTTGGCTTTCTAGTCCTCCGATGAAGAGAAGCATTAAAATGTCCTGGGCCAAAAAGAAACTGCGTGAGGTAGAAATTCACCTCACCATACGTCCTGTTAATCCGCGGCCTCATACTGCCTATCAACCTCACCGTCCACCTCTCTCTTGAGTCGGCTTTCCACTCCTCTTCCCATCGCTGTTATGTCGATAACCTCATACGGGCAGGAATGCCTTTATCCGCACTATGCTGCTCAGCCTCATAGATACTTTTCCTTTCAGCTGCAAGAAGGTCGATTGGGATACAAGCCGCAATGTCCGAAACAGCCGGACCGGACACTGACATATAGGCGCTAGCAACTCTGAGCGCAGCTTTACGCTGAACCCTTAGAAGCTCGTTCCTTCGGCAGTCAAACCTAAGGGCATCTGCCCATGCTTCTGCACCGTGAAGCATTGTAGAATTTGCAACGCTCTTTAACGTTCTCCTTCTGCAGCTCCTTGGGCCAGCAATGTTGGGCATGAGCATTGATAGCATAGCAACCATAGTCTCAGCCCTACACGTCGCCTTGGTAATCTGAACCCCAAAAGTAAGCTTCTCGTCAATCCACGCACCAAGGTACTTCAGCACATTCACGGCCCTAATGCCATGCCCAGCGATATTCGCTCTAAATAGTTTACTGAAGTACCTCTGCCTGGGGAGGACGACCAGTTCGGTCTTCTGAATAGCAAGTTGAAGACCATGGATATGAAGCCAGGTTTCAACTCTTCATGTTACAACTCCAATCAGCATTCTTGCTGCTTCTTCGGTCCTAGCTCTTATTATCGCCGCCAAATCGTCAGCAAATCCAATGAGCTTCGCTCCCTCCGGAAGATCAATACGTAGAACGCCGTCATATACCACGTTCCACATATCGGGCCCAAGAACCGACCCTTGAGCAACTCCCGATGTTACATCAACGCAGCGCGTCCCTTCTGATGTTTCGAAGATTAGCTCTCTGTCGTTAAAGTAGCTGCCGATGATACGCAGCAGATCTTTAGGAACTCTGAACCCCTCCAGAGCTTCAAGAATGTCAACCCATCGCAATGAGTTGAAGGCATTCTTGACATCAAAAGTGATCATGATGCATACACTCCTTGATCTATGGTTGCCGCTCCAAGCTATTTCTGATTCACGGAGTGCCTCTCGAATCGCTCCAATCGTGGACCTGCCCTCTCTAAAACCATGCTGATTTTCGGCCAGGCCTCCCGTTGTATCTATGGCCGTTCTTCACTTGGCCCGTAGAAGGGTCTCAAAGAGTTTCCCAATCACGTCCAGCATACAGAGAGGTCTGTATGAGGATGGTGTGATTGGGGCCCCTTACCCTTATCCAACAGAATGAGCTTTTGCTTTTTCCATCACAAACAAAAAACACCAGCTGAGAGGCAAGTATTGAACAAGCCGAGTAGCAAGGAAGAAAACTCTCTTGCCATCAACTTGATCACCTCAGGTGGAATTCCATCAGGCCCCGGTGCCTTACCACAGGAAATCTTAGAGGTTACCACCCACAATTCCTCTTCAGTAAAAAGAGGAATCGCTTCGAGCAGGGATTCCTCTATGATCACTTTGGGCGGGTGAGCAGGGAGTAGCTCCTCAATGATCTTCTCGATCATGGCAGGTTCCTGAATTACAATAGGCGCTCGCCCAAACAGCTTGCCGGTCACAATCTGATAGCCAAAACCCCAAATATCACGATCAACAGATTCCTGAATTTCGATCCATTTGGAATACTTACTGTCACGTATAGCTCGGTTTAAATTCTTCTTGGCACACAAATAATCTCTGTTAGCCTGAGACGCGTCCAATCTCCTTCTTCGAGTCCTTGGAATCTTTCATTTCAGTTCGAAACAGATACGACGTAGCTCTGTAATCTCCTGTGCCCACCAGTACACTGTCGGCTTCTGACATTTTGAAGACCGCTTGGGCATTGAAGCATCGCACCCTTGCACAATCAAGGCAATTGTAGACTTCGCCAAACCCTCAGCATCTGAACTGTCCAGAGCAGCACCTGCCGAATCCACAAGCACGCCCCCACAATTCGCAGCAATCGTTGTAAGAAAAACAGTCGAATCAAGCCTACTCGAGTTCCAACCCTTCTTCGATGAAATGCGAGGAATGGAGGATGATTGAGAACCACAGCCCATATGGAAGCAAATATGTTGATGGTCGCTTGCTGTGTAACTCTCAAGAACCCTCTAGTCCGACACTCTCCTGGCTACACCCGGCAAGGCCCTAGTGACATCTAGAATGGTTTCCTGGTAGCCTCTTCGCCTGAAGGTGGTTGAGGTTCCCGAGTTCAAGATGGTAAGGTCCAACCTGGCAGCCATATCCGCAACTTCACGACCCCTTGAATCCGTCCAGGCCATGCCCCATTTACAAGATTTAGCATTGAAGTCACCGGCAACGATGAAATCACCGATGACATCTGAGCAAAAGTCTTCGATATCCCCCATCTTTCTTCTGAAGGTTGCTATACCCTCGTTCGGCGAGAGATAACAGCTCACCACTGTGAGAAAACCGCTTGAGATCCACACAAATCCATCACCGCTTCCGTGAGAATCCACTGGGAACTTGGTGCTATCTATAATCCAGATAGCCGCAGTGCTGCTTCTATCGGGAAACCAATTAAATCCTTTCCTGTTATCACACTGCTCGCTGACAATGAAACTGTCAGCCCTTCTTTCAGCTGCAAGCTGATACATAAGATTCTGAGCCAACCTGCAGCGCCTAAGATTTCCTCGGAAGATCACCGCCGTCTGCGGCCCGGATTACATTTCCGGTCAGCCTCACTAAAGACCGCACACCTAGAGGACGCAAGTATGTGATCGATCGATGAACCTTCACCTTTTTCGACACAAAGTAAGCACTTAGCTTGGCCCACACAAGTTGCTGCTTTGTGGCCTCCCGCACCACACTTCCAGTACAAACGGCTCCGATCAGCGCCATTGCAACCATCAGCTACATGACCATAGCCGAAGCAGCGATTACAACGCTTGGCCCTCACTTTGAGACGCACCCGACAACTGACCCAACCGATCTTAATATGGCCCTCCTTGACCAATTTGTTGGCGTCAGTAACGTGCATTTTTGCGAAAGCCATGAGGTTTCCCCGGAAATCTGTCTTCGTCATATTGACAGTGACCAACTCCATAGATGCTTCTCCCAGACTGAAAAAAAGAGCCAATCTAACTTCTTCGATGTCCGTAGCAACATCCAGATCGCGGATCTGGACTTGGGCACGAGGCTCAAGTTGCCGCACCTTTCCTGTATCCTTAACAGCATTTTGTTATGCCTCTCTAAAAAGAGCTTTGTTCTCAGTGGAAGCATCAAGCTCCAGGAGAACATCGCCCTGTCGCGTCTTCCTGATGGCCTTAACGCCCACCTTAAGCTTCTGCGGCTTTACTTTCGACTGAATATCCTTGACTATCTCAGCAAATGTGCGGCCTGAAGCTGGCCTAATAAGGACAATAGTCTCTCTGGTACAATAGTTGTGTCTCACTAGCGTATTTTCCCCCACCTCTTTCGCTCCCCTCTACCCTTCCCCTCTCTCAGAACGCCACTGTCTGCCTTAAACTCCGTTCTGCTCTATTCCTCGTTGCCTCACCGTATTTGAGGGGCGAGAATAACGACAGTATTGAGCACAACCGTGCCACTAAAAAAAGACTGTAAAGACTTCTAAGTTCTCGTCCCTGCAGCAGCGATGTGCTGTAGTAACGAAACTTCAAATTTCTCATTCTTGCCCCGATGAACCTTGTCACCCCCATCTCTATTGTGTCTTGGGTACCTTAGTCTCTGTTGATTACAGCTTGGCACGTGTAAGCGTAGGATGAGCAATGATCATAGCTTCCTTTCTCTTAAGCGTTTAAAGATTTGATTTTAAACCCAATCCGAATCCAAGATTCAGATAACCCGATCAACTATCGATGTCCTTATTTCGTCAGTATATCACATAATCCTAGATAGATTTAGATACGTTCGACTATTTTATGAATTCACGCACAAGTATTATATATTCAATTGCAGTTACGCTCTAGACAGAGGTATGTACATTTAGATATGTTACTCACTTACGCATTGAATGTTAATAATTTTGAACTTAGTGAGTTCTCTAGACGAAAATATATACTTTGAACATTTTTTTCCAGTTTAACGCATAAGAAACTTAGAATCTAGGAGGAATAGATGAGCAGAAAAGAATCACAGGCATTCTAAGGCATGGCAGAAGGAGAAATAGTTTGATTAGGACTTGCTGCCTCACGCTGCTACCTACTCAGTTCTGAGTGACACGCCCCTCTAGAACTCGTGTGCATAAAGATAGTACAGTCCAAAGCCGAATCCAGAGGACCTCTATCACCTATTTTCGATTCACAGAGCAGGACCGGTCTGCTCGCTGCGCCACTTCGAAAATATGAAAAAAAAAACTATTTTTCCAAATTACTGGACTAGAATATCCTTTCAAGACCTTTTCCCCGAAAACCTTTTGAGCTAGTGCAAGAAAGTCACACGGACTCTCGCAAAATTTTGCTAAAAAATGGAATTTTCCATTTTCGGTACCATTTTTCATGATTTAAACAAAAAACATGCGTTTTATGCAAAAAGTGGTCTCGATAAAATTTGTAGATCTTTTTGTAATGGGTAATTTTGATACTCAAAACTTTTCTTTAGCTTGCATATTTTGATCAGAAATTTGCATTTTTGTTTTTTCAAAAAGCTTTCCCGATGGATGAAACCAAAACGATTAGTCAAAAATGGCTGGTTTACGAACTTGCCTCTATTTTCTGGTCTTGAAAAAGGTTGCCAAAGCACAATCCAATATTAGCATTCTTTCAAAAGTTATCGAGTTTACAGACAGACAGACGCACAGCTACATTCGTAAAAATCGTTTTTTCGGACTCAGGGGGTCTCAAAATGTGGAGATTTCATTGAATCCATGTGTTGAATAAATAACGACAGACTGGCGTGGGCCAGCGAGAGAAG
This sequence comes from Neuroterus valhalla, assembly GCA_011762715.2. Lineage (NCBI taxonomy): Eukaryota > Metazoa > Arthropoda > Insecta > Hymenoptera > Cynipidae > Neuroterus > Neuroterus valhalla. The sequence goes on from WSXT02076929.1 coordinate 21,412, forward strand.
GACGCTTTTCAAGTCCACGATCAGTCAAAAGAGAATATATATGTCCACAAGAATGTCAAGGAACTCAAATGCCGAGTCAGCCGAATTGTATCAAAAATATTGGAGGGGGGGGGGGGGGTGGTTTAGGAAAATTAGCACAGATGTAGCCTCCGGAAGATATGATCACGGTCGTTCTCCCAGAAACATCGATCCCGACGTAACTGGAGCTGATACGTCATCCGACTCGTCACTTCCCACAACACCAGAAGACGATCGAGTCAGAGAAACCGAATAACTTAAATACAAATATACAACCTGGTCAATGATGATCAAACAGTCGATGATCCGTCTTCCTGCAGGGGCAGTCCGAGAACAGCCACTGCAGGAAAGGAGCGAGCACCTGCCGTACGTGGGAGAGCGTGCGAATGCCAGCCTCCCTACTCTTGCCAGTTGATACCGTAACAACTCAAACTAGGAGGAACCTGTGAATGACACAAAACACCGCGAAACCGCAGCTGCAAATTGCCTCCGAACTCTACGCCGACGGAATCCAGCAGCAGCAGATAAATTATCAAAACCGTGAAAGTAATTTTTCACATAAAACCAATACCTTCTCATTTGGAATGAGAATGTAAAAAAGGAAGACTATGGTTGAGAACGTCATTTCCGAAAAAATCGTTACCGAAAAAGTGTCGATTTAAAATGTAGTTCCATGTCACTTCCGAACAAAATTGACTAAACTCTGAGACAAAATCACAAGTCTCCTAAAATCAAATATGTACTTATACTTTTGATTTAAACGGATCTATAAGTTTCATAAAAAAGGGGTTGACGACTTCAAGAGGAAATTGCGGAAAAAGGACGGACGTTTCCAAGAAGCGCTTAGGTTAACTTATAAATTTTAACTATTGCTTTTTTCAGGGAATTTCCACGTTTTCCTGCTCTAATACTTTCATGGCAGTGAAATACGTATAAATATAAAAAAATGAGTAGCAAAAAGCATTTATATAAAACGTGCTCCACGGTGCTCCTCCTTCTATACGACAATAAACGCCCATGTATCCATTATAGCATAAATTTCTATTACATTCAAATAAAATAATAGTTTCTTCTTAGTTCACTTACGGAAGTCTGTTTGCAGCAAAAAATGGGGGACGAGGGTAAAGCATCCTTACGTAGTATGAGATGGAAGGTATATGAAATGCTTACACTTGCTTGAATATAAGAAGGGTTTCAAAAGTTTCATGACAAAAGCTAACGTGATACATACTTGAGTAGCTCCGAAAGCAATGTTGGATATGACGAACCTTGTAGGCCCAACGTATTTCACTCCGGTTCTCAAATGCAGGTACTGTATTAGAGCCTTTGAAATTTCAAAAAGCTCCCTCACGACATTACTTTGGCCTTCAAATTAAGAATAAAAGCGTACATTTGTTGTAATTGTCTTTCAGCCCATTTGTATAATTCTACTGCATTAGAAATCTGATTATCGTACGGGCCCTGAAGGTATTCTCAGCAACCACCCTTTTAAAAATGACAGAAATACCATGAAAAGGAAAAGTTTTTACGATTCTTGTGTTCTTTCATTTCTATTCTAATAACGAAAGTGATGATAAAGCATTTCTTATTTCTAAGAATACAGTACTACTATTTCGAACCCGGAGTACAATGTGTAAAACGCGCAATGTTGGTCGTGACAAATATTGCGTTCTTTGATTCCATATACTCATTGGTTGTTAATATGTCGATTTTCTTTTGTACAATAAGGCCATCATCCCTTGCGGGATAAGCGCAACTCGTAAAGAATTATAATTCAATGAGTTGGATACACGAGAGGAAACCTGTCTCCCGCCAATATGTCAACAGCATGTGGTATTTCCGAACGGTTACCTACCTAAGTACTCACCGCGCCCAATACTGCTTAACTCCAGTGATCGAACGGGGACTGGTTAAAATTATTTTCTAACAATGAAAGATTGTTGCCTGGACAGACGTTGACCTTTCTCTCAAATTTCCGAAGATAATGTGTCACAATGGGAGTTCCTGAGATGGAACAAGTATTTTCGAAAACGTGATTTTCGGTTTTTGAGTTCTCAAAAAAATGTTGAACATTTTTCTTTCTTCACAGCTATTATTCCATCCGGAAGTACGTGAGATTAGAAGCGCTTCCAGAACCTAAAAACTTGAATTAAATGATAACAATAGAAAAAAGGGAATTCAAAAAAAAGAAGTTGTCGAAAATTTTTGAGTTCCAAATGACTTGATATGGACTCCACCATTGTATAGGTGTCGACCATAAATTATGTCACACTTTATGGTTCAATTTTCACACCTCCCCTTCCCCTCTGTCACGCTAAGCTAGGTAAGGTGAGATCCTCCCGTCTTCTAACAACGTCATTTCACGATTGAGCCCCCCTTTCCCACCGTTTTTCATTTTATTTCCGAATTTTTATTGTAATAACTCATAATATTATCACATCTCAATAGAAAAGCGTCAGGTCATTTATGGACGACGCTTTATCACCCATAACGTACAGTGTATTGTGTTATGTCTCGCGTTTATTTCAACACGAGAATGTGGGATTTATTAAGAGATAATTTTCGCATGCAAATAAAAGCTTAATTTGTACAATGTGATAGAAGTATATTTCGAATATCACAAGGTAAATCAAAGTTTTCTGCTACTGAATTAGAAGTAAAAATGTTTAACGAGGTTTGCTCTGAGTCGGTCGGAGAGCTTATGTCGGAAATTTTGGAAAACAAAAAAAGGTGTAAAGGAAGAGCGAATCAAGGGAGATTAAGGCAAAGGGAAATTTTGGAAATCGAAAATAGTGGGCAAATAAGGGAATTTGATTGGTTGGACAAATAGTAGGCGGAAGAGGAACGGAGTGGTCTAGGTGGCTGGACATCTGGGAAACCTAGTTAATATAATTCTAAGAAAATTGCCATAAAGAGTTTAAGATTGTAGACGAGACGGAGCCATACTTTGACAGTAGTTAAACTTGAAGACAAGAAAGGCACGAAGAAGAATTGAATTGTGAACCAAAAATGTAAGAAGGTTCCATTTACAATGCGAAAGGGACTAATTGAAGGTAGACATATATTTTAGAACTACAGTAAATTCCTAAAGGCAATAAGCAAGAAAGTTTCCGAAATTACGGGTAAGAAAAAGAGAAAATACGTGCGCAAATCAATCATGACAAATATACAGGAATATTTATATTTATCTCAATATAAAGTTTTCTCAACGTACCCAGTCCGGAAGACGATAATTGGGATTCCATGGACGTAACATGCCCTGGTAATACCCTCCTTCTTCTGGCATTCGTATAAAAATAGCCGGAGTTCCAGGAACCAATACTTCGTGATGAAGAGGGCCAAGAGTTGCTGTCAAAATACGGTTAGAGTCTATAATATAACAGCGAGACCTTCGAATATCATTGATATCGACATCGATACTTTCGAGGTCTGCAGCCAAAATTTTTTCTCATTTCAGCGTTAGGAATGGATAGATAAGCGTGCTCGTGCTCTTCTGGGATGAATTCCACATTTGAATCATACACCCAGCTGGGAATTTGATTATAAAACGAATGGTATGTAGGGCCCCAGAAAAAAACGAGAAGGATCACCTTGAATTTGCACATAAAGGGTGGCTCCTCTTTGGAGGGTGATCGTGCGGACTATTGGCATATCTCCAGAAATTCTCCGTGAAGCTGCATCTAATTCTGTCAATAAAAAAAATAGATGTAGGAATTCTTTGCACATAATCAGGAAGTGTTCCAACTGTAGATTTTGTAAGTGTCATGGTTGAAGTTGTTTCGGAATTTCAATTTATATGATGTGCTCTTACCACTCTATTTCTTTTGGGTCCCAAAATAACTCCTGGGAAAGATGAGCCAAAAAAAAAAAAAAATTCCTTCAGTTCGCGCAATGTCAATATATGTCAAAATAGAGGAAAATTATAGATTTAATACCACCAAAGTCACAAAAATGGTTATTTCTGACCCGGATAAGCGGGGAGAAATTCATATTGCATCCATATATATGCCTTCTGAGTATAGATTTAATAGAAAACTTTTCTGTGTTCGCGCATTCATGTTAAAGTCACAAATATTTGGAAAATTCAAGAAATATTTGATATTCTGAAGTATTGAAAGCTCAAAAATGTTTATTTCTGACCCGGATAAGCGGGTTAAAATTCATATTCCATACACATATATGCCTGCTGAGTATAGATTTCTTTTCAAAAATTTCTGTGTTCACGGAAAAATCAAGAAATATTTGATATTTTGAAGTACTGCAAGCTCAAAAATGATGATATCTGACCCGGCTAAGCGGGAAAAACATCATATTGCATCCATATATATACCTGCTCAGTATGGATCTAATAAAAAAATGTCTCGTGTTCGCGCATTCATTTTAAAATCACAAATATTTGGATAATTCAAGAAATATTTGATACTTAGAAGTATTGCAAGCTCAATTGTTATTTCTGGTTATCGTTTACGAGCAGTATTAGGCATGAACTATTTTAACATATCTTTCCGAATTCAGTTTCCGAATCAGTTTCCATACTGAATTATCAGTTGGGAGATGCTTGAAAAAAGTAACAGCTTCATCCAGTCAGGCCTACTCATCCGATCAGAGAGATGGACTGCCCAGAACGCGATTCAAGAGCAACTTTCTCTCGTCACTTGAATTGAACACGGGCACGAATTCGCGAACACAGGACAGTTGTTTACAGGATCCATACCAAGCAGGCATATATGCCAATACAACATGAATTTTTCCTCTTTTCCGGATTGGAATTACCCTTTCTTGAGTTTCCGATATCCAAAATATCAAATATTCTGTAAACTTTTCGAAAATTTGCAAATTCAACGTGAATGCGCCAACATATGTGTTCTTTTATTAAATTTTTACTCACCAGGTTTATATGTGGATACAATATGAATTTTTTCCGCTTGGCCGGGTCATAAACAACCATTTCCGAGCTTGCAATACTTCAAAATGTCAGGTATTTCTTCAATTTTCCAAATATTTATTGCAAAAAAAGACTACTCAATAATGAGGAATGTTCAAAAAGTTGAAAAATACAACAGAAAAAGATACACAAAGCACTTTGCGTGTCCTAAAATTTGCACGCGGCATCTGATA
>WSXT02076930.1:0-12129 GCA_011762715.2 Neuroterus valhalla
CTCATAGGATTTAGTGAGTTTCTGGAGCTCAGATAGCAACCCGGTAATTTGCGCGGCGGTGAGATCACTCGCGTGAGAAGGGCAGGTGATTTTGTAGGTTCAATTCAAGGTGAGCGTATAAGTACACTTCCCCGCGCGCGGTACACCAGAATCTATCAGTGTACCGATTGCGAGGACCGGTGACTTTTCAGGCTCGCGATGAAGTCAATGGACTGTATCCGTAAAAAGGTCATCAATCGACAGAGTCAATCGGTCGAATGTGTGATGATCGACGTCGTGATGAATGAAAATGGCTGACTCGTGACACCGAGGCACCTGTATTTATGCCTCGTCCGCTGGATCCTGCGCACCAGCGGAGCGAGACATGGAAGGGGCATCCGCCGATTGGTCGTCGATCAGTACGGAACGAGCCAATCGCCGGATGCCGCGAGGGTCTTCTGGGGGAAACGTTTCGGTGTTTGGTCGAAACGTTTGTAGTGGTTGGATGTAGAAGTCAGCGCGAAAAGCAGGCTGTCGCCTTCCAACCCGCAACCGGACCGACTATGCCCTATAATTTATTGAACAACCCAGGATGACATTACATATCGATATTACACAATGTAGGAGGTTCTTTCAAATGTAATAACTAAGAAAATAGGATTTTAAATAAAAAAATAAAGATAGAAATAAAGCGTTTGAAAATTTGGCCGAGCCGACGCAGAAGGGAAAGAAGAACTCAAAAATTTGAAGCGCCGTGATGACGGCGTGCGACAAACCAAACATGAGAGTTTCTAACAAGATGAATTTACGACAAAAATGAACAAAGCAATGACAAACAAAATATGCAAATTTACAATGAAATGATTGAATTTTCAATTTTTGAATTTTTAATAGATGAAATTGAGTAATGATGAGTCTTCAAGTGAAATAGATGTACTTGATGCGAAATGGATAAGATTTTTACCATAAAGAATAATTTTTTTCAAAAAATACGAATTTTCCCCATATAGTTTATGAATTCTCAAAGAAATAGTTTAATTTCTGATTTATAAACCAATGTTTTACGAAATACTCGAATCCCCACCAAAAAAAAAGATGAAATGATTTTTAACACAGTACAATGCAAACGAGTTTTCCATTACTATTAAGAAATATTTTCTCTTCAAAATACTATTTTTACTCTAAAAACTGCTTGAAGTACTTCCTTCATTTGAAAATAAAAAATATGGGAGTTTGAAATATTAACGAATTTTTTAACCTGGAAGCGGGATTCTTTTAAATTCCTCTCTTCTTATTCCGAATTTTAATTAATTTTAAAAAGTCTCCGTTCCACGCAAATAATTCCCTGTTCCACGTGAAATCATATTCCTTTACTAGAACTCCCTGTCCTAAAATGAAAGTTTTAATTATTTTCTAAATTTCTCACTTCCAAGTCAGATAAATAAAGTAAAAAAGTAAAAAATGAAGTAAATAAAACGTAATAAATACATTTTTTTTTAAATTGAGAAAATAATTCTTTCTGCATATTTGGGCTATCATCAATTCGATTATCAAAGTTGAGTCAGCCAAAAAAGTCTTATAGAGCAACAAATTTGCGAAAGGGTTTTCTCATAATGGGAAAAATATAAATTCTTTCGCTCATATATTAGATATATTTAAAAATTGGCAATACTGCAGAATCACGGCTTTTCTGAATTTCATAATTTTAGTTGCAATTGTTATCCTAATAGCTTAAATTGATAATTAAAAACAAGAATCTGTCAGAGAAAGCGAGGAAATTATTGTTTTGATATATGTTTTAATAGATAAAGTGTCATTTTGTAGAAGTTACATTTTCGAGAAAGTGTGATCCCATCTCGAACCCATCTCGAACAACTTTTTGTTTAATTTAAAACTGAATTATAAGATTTATTTTAAATCCATAAAAGAAAGCGGTCATTTCTCGCATTTTTGCGGTAAAATTTTTGAATGGCTAGGTTAATTCAAGTAAATTTCCGTTCTTTAAGTAAATTCCTGGTGCATTTCCCAGTTTCTCGGTCAAGTCAACACCCTGATAAAGACAACATTCTTCATTTCAATTTCCATGTGATCGAGTTTCACAACAACTGTTTTATGTAACCATATGCAACATATAAAGTTGTAAACATATGTCTACATTTACTACGAACTGAAAATAGAATCAGGAAATTAGTTAATTACGAAACCACCTCTTGAAGCCGGTTGCACCACAATGAAATCAACTTTAATCAGAGCTTACTCGACAATTTCGGAAACATAAACCATTCCAACGAATCGAGCAAAACTAAAGACAATATGCCGGAACAAAGGTGTCTTTTGTTTCTGTGTGGATCATTACCTAGAAGAAATGACGTGATCGGATCGTACGTGATACGATGACCACTTGCCAAATATGGCGAAGTTCACTGATGCCCATCCTTCTGTATTTTTAAGTCTATCTTTTTAAGTCCATCTTTTTCAGTCGCCAATGAAACTGATTACTCGTAATAATCTTCCACGAGCATCCTACTTGAAGAATAAAAAAAAACAATAATGACCCACGAGTGCTATATAATAATTACAAATCGAATAACAGAACGTGGAGTTTGTAAGAGCTGATCATACCAGTTGACCTTGAAAATATGGACATTAGTATAATACGCCTTTTCCCTTTTACGGAAGGGGGCCGCTTTCGCGTATAAATGTCATCGAATTTTCGATCTCAGCGAACGCGACTGATTGCATTAATGTCATTGTCATCATTTACATGAGACTTGTCTTATCCAGCGAACAATCTTTCCGGAAAGAAGTTTCTTTATCGCTTTGAACATCGAAGGATTTCTCTGAGCAAATTTTTCATAAGGGTACTTTTTTTACTTTCGCTTTTCAATACTACTTATCCTTCGGCTTTCTATTATTTGCCTTCTTATTTTCTCAGATTATCTGAGATTTGCTATCTGTTACAAGTAGAAGAATCATTTGCATACATGAAAGATGTTATTCTTCAACAGATGAGCTAAAAATGGAATGTCTTATCATTAAAATAATAATTTCTCATAATAATAATGTCTTAAACATATTCAGGGTGGCAATCGGCGGCGATTCGGCGGACGATTTCAAATTCCCGGTCATGTTTTTCAATTTTCCCGGTCAACTAGGAGTAACATATTTATATTTGTCGCAAAACGCAAACATTTATTTTTATTCATGACGTTCATTCTAAACATCCTGTAACACAACAGATCAAACATGGCAAAATAAATCAATTTTGAAAAGAATAATCTATTTTTCAACAAAAAAATTACATTTTATTGCAAAAATTGAAACAGTTAAACTTACAATTGAAAAAATTGATTTTCGATAACAAAAAAAAAAAACTAATTTGCCACAAAATAGTTCTTTTTTCAACCAATGTTATGAATTTTCAAATAACATTATGAATCTTCAACCATAACAGATGAATTTCAAAACAAAAAGATGAATTTACAACTGAAAAGATAAATATCTAACTGGAGCACTTCAATTTCCAACCATGAAGGTGAATATTCAAACAAGAAGATTAATTTCAAATAGAAAGAATCATTTTCGAAGAAAAAATATAATGTTTGAACAAAATAGTTGAATTTCAAAGTAAAAAAATATTCATTTTCAATCAAAAATGGAACAGTACCTTTTTTAGTTTTGAAAAAACAATTTTAAACCAAGCATAAGTATTTTATACTAAAAGAAAAGAATCTTTATCTGTAGGAGTTGAGTGTTCCAACAGATAAATTAACTTTAAATGAAAAAGATTATTAAATGAAAATTTGAACGCTCAAATTTTAAATGAAAAAAATTATTCTTCAACTAAACAAATAGATTTTTAGAAGAAACAATGGGATTTGTAATTGAAATAAGTTAAATTTTCAGATAAAAAATTACTTATAACAAAAAAAAATATCTTTCAACAAACAAAAAAAGTGTCAAACAAATTATTACATTTATGCACAAAATGATGAAGAATCAAATGAAGATTATTAACTGAAGTAGTTTAATTTTAAACTGATAAGACGGATTTTTAGCTGAAATGATGAACATTTAACTAGAATAGTTCAATTTTCAACCAAAAAATACATTTTTTCAACAGAATGGTTCAAATTCGAACCCTAAAAATAAGAATTTTCAAACAAAAATGGAACAGTGACATTTTTGGCTTGAAAAGTTAATTTTAAACCAAACATAAGAGTTTTCAACGAGATGAATATTCGACTAAAATGGAAAATGTTTGACTGTATAACTCAATTGTTAACTGTAAGAATTTGCGAAGAAGAATATTAACTTCCAAATAAAAAGATAATTTTCTACAAAAAATCGATTTTTTCAACAAAATATGTGAAGTTTCAACGGGATAATTGAATTTTTAATTCAAAAAGATGAATTTGCACCGAAATGGCGGATTTTGAACTAGAACGGATCAATCTTCAGGCATAATGATGAATGTTCAAATGAATAAATTAATGTGTTTTAAGCAAAAAGATGAATTTTTGAACATGAACATTAATTTTCCACAGAAAAGGCAAATTTTCCACGAAGTTTATTCTCAAAGAAATAGTTTGATTCCCAAATTAAAAATCAACGTCCAACTAAATACTTGAATTTTCACCAAAAAAGATTAATAGATTTTCAACAAAGTAGTTACAATTTCAACCAGAGGTGAATTTTGAATCGAACAAGCAGTTGATTTTTCAACACAAAAAGGATGAATTCAATGAACAATGTAAACAAACTTCCTATCATAATTTAGGGATATTTTCTTTTTCGGAATACTACTCCTACTCTAAAGACTGCTTGAAGTACTTTATTTATTTAAAATTAAGAAGAGGGAACTTTAAAATCGCGACGAATGTTGAATTGGAGGAACGATTTTTTGAATTCCTCTCTACTAAATCCGAATTAAAATCAGATAAATAGTCAGATAAATAAGGAAAAGCAAATAAAACGTGATAAATACATTTTTTTTTTCAATGAAGATAATTATTCTTTCTGTAGGTTTTTGGGCTATCATAAATTCGATTATCAAATTTGACTCAGCTGAAAAAATCTCACAGAGCAACAAATTTGCAAAACGCTTTTCTTATAATGGAAAAAGGAGACATTCTTCCTCTCATGACGTATAGATATATATTCAAATATTTTGAGAATCAGATTGAAGAAGCGTTACATTCTTTAAATCAAAGAATAAGATATCTTTCCCGGTTTTCAAATAAATTCCTGGTCATTTCCCGGTTTTCCGGTCTAGTCGCCACCTTGATATTATTATCATTCTGAATCCGGTGAGTTAGAGTTGGTGTGTAGAATGATAAAGTGGACATTTTCCACGGATTTATGATGTCGGCGTTTTTATACTTCTTCTGTCCAAACTGAAAAGGAAGAGAATAATACCTTCCTGTTGCCATGTCTCTTAATGTGGTCTCTCACTTTTGTTCTTATTCTGACTAGTAGAACTAATAATGCGGGTAGCACGCGCGACCACATTTTTTTATTATTACCAGGCTTGCAAGAACCACAAATTAAACTGAAGGGCAGACGCGCACTTTTTTATTATACCAATACGTCGAATCCACTCACAAATTAACAACACGAACATCGTTTTTCATCCCCCAAAAACGAAACAGCACTTTTCGTTCAAAATAAGCAATGAATTTATAGTTTCTCCTTGATAGTAATCCAGTATACTTAGTTGGATTCCTATACGTATTACTGCAATTCATTGGGTAAGAAAATTTTTTTTGATCATCTTTAGGGTACCATAAGACAGCTTAAATCTAAGTTTTCAACCATCAGCCCTTTACAGATTGTCCGCCATCTTGAATTCAGAGGTTATTTATTGTATCGAGAATAACAGTCGTATTTTTGATTTAATCAAGAATTTAATCAAAAATCAAAATATTTATATTTATCACAAAATGGGAATATTTATTTAAATTCTTGACGTTCATTCTAAACATCCTTTTACACATCAGAACAAATATTGTAAAATTAATTGATTTCGGAAAGAGCACTCAAATTTGCTCCACGCAAAATTTAATTTTTCACGAAAATTGGAACAGTGAAACTCACAATTGAAGAAAAACAACTAACGATAACAGAAAAAAAGGATTTTCAACAGAGTAGTTTATTTTTCAACCAAAGTGATGAAGTTTCACATAACATTATGCATCTTCAACTGGAACAGTTAAATTTCAAACCAAGAAGATAAGGAGCACTTCCATTTTTAACAATTTGGGTAAATATTTAAACAAAAAGATTAATTTTCAAATAGGAAGATTCATTTTCTACCATAAAATACAATGTCTCAACAAAATAAATGAATTACGAAATAAAAAAATTATGATTTGGTTGATACCATTTTTCATGAGAAAAATGAGTTCTACAAATTATCATTTTTGATGTTCCCTCGTATTTTGCTTATTTGTTGCTTAAAAATTGATTATAAAAATAAAGAAGGATTGAACATTTTCTTAGATCAAATATCTTCTTTGATTTTGGTGATATCACAAAATTTTCAAGACAAAAGTTGTAATTCACCCGACCCTCTCCAATTTGCGTTTAAAACTTTTTTTTGTAAGAGCAAGTGTTTATTCACGTATTTTTTCTTTCTGCTTGAATTTTAGTTTTTATGTCGTGAGGAATTTCTAGAATATCTCCAAAAAAGCCGATTTTCCTTCATTGCAAGATGTTATTATTCTTTACAAATCAATAACTCGGCTGAAAATTGTCCAATTGTTTAAATTTTTGTTCTATTTTATAGTTGAAGTTTTAACCTTACAATGAAAAATTCTCACTTTTTTCTTTGAAAAAAATTACTCGCAATGGTGATTTCTAAAAAAAAAATCAAAAAATTTTGCATCTAAAAATTTCAACGTTGTATTAGCATTTTGTCCTCCATTTTTTTTTATAACAAGATAGTTGAATAAACATTATTTTGTATTATTCTTCATTCACCAAAAATAGTTTTTGAAAACTATGATTTCCTGAAATCTACGTGTAAAACTGTCACTCATTTTTATGATTTATTTTTTTGAAATTCTTCAATTTCATTAAAATTGATTCACTCATAGAGGTTCTGTTTTTTTCATCAGTAAGGATTCACTATCGGCGAAGTAAAATTTTTTGCTCGATACATTTTTAAAACACTTCGATTATTATGAAAAAAATATCAACACTTTTTCAACTCGACAGTTATCATTTTGCGTGAAGATACGAAAATTATTTTGTTTATCATAATAATGTACCGACGAATTTCGAAAGGCATGCATTTAATTTTAACATATTTATCTAAATTTTTTTCAAAAAATTATGTGTGACCTAAATATTTTTGTGGTAAAATGATACTCTTGGAATTTCGAGAAAATGAAGCACGAAAAAACTGCCAAAATTGCCCTTGAGTCCAAAAATCTTAGTTCCCAAACAACGAATTTTGACTAAATGAGATTATTATTTTATACTGTTTATTTAACTAGCTTGTTATTATTATTTTAGAAGTGAATCAAATTAACAATTTCCGGTATAAATCTAAATGAGCCGAAATTCGTTATGTAGTTGGAAACTACGATTTTTGAAATCAAAGCGCAATTTTCGTAGTTATTTTAATTCTTAATTTTCTTAAGATTTATAATTTGACCAAAAATGGTTGTATCGTCAAAGTTTTTGTTCAGTCCATTAGCAAAGACAACCTTTGAAGCAAAAAATTCATATCTCAATAAATTTTCAAATTTTATTACATTACCTTGAGAAAAAATCAAACATTTCTCGACTCAAAGTTTTCATTTCACTTGAGTTTTTCTATTTACTCATTTTTTCAAATTTATTTCCATTGCCTATGTATTCTTATGTTTTTAAATGGTAAATTATATTTTGAACCATATACAAAAATAGGTTTTAAACAAAAATTGTAGGAGATCGTATGAATTACAACTGTTGTCTCAAAATTTTTGCGATAGCACCAAAACCAAAAAAGATATTCTATCTAAAAAGATGTTCAACCCTCTTTTTATTTATACAATTTGTTGTTTAGCAACGAATAAGTGAAGTACGAAAAAAACATCTAATATATTAATTTGTGAAACTTATTTTCCTTACGAAAAATGGTATGAACTGTTTTCTTGATTAAATAAAAAATACGACTGTTATTCTCGATACAAGAAATCACCCCTTAATTCAAAATGGCGGACAACCTGCAAAGGGTTGATGGTCGAAAACTTTGATTTAAGCTTCCTATATGGCACCCTAAAGCTGGCAAAAAAATTTTTCTTACCCAATGAATTTCAATAATAAAATCTAAATATACTGGACTATAGGCAAAGATCACGACTTGGGGATACAATTTTTTTCACTAGATCTAATTTGTTTCAAAACACTCATTGTTCACACTGACTTCATTAGGAGATACTTTATTCGCAATAGCACGAATAGGCATTGTTAATTACCTTATAAATAATAATGCGGAATATTTAATTTCCGACAAGTGTAGGTACCTTAATGAAAATGTCGTGCATTCGAATGTGAACAAAGGGAGCGTGAGATCGATCAATCGATCTCCGGATCGATTGAGCTATCACATTGGATGCCGCCAATTTTTTTATGGTAAACAGTTGAAAGTCCACAACGTTCGCACCGTACGTTGGAGCAACCAGGTATGCTGAGCTAACGAAATGTGCATAATTCACCACGAAGAGTTTCTCTCTGTTTCGCACTGCTTTTTCCTTTTCCGATTTATTTTGAAAAAACAGTAGGTATTCTCCACGAAAAAAAAAAATTTTTTTTACAAAAATTGAAACAACTTAACTTACAACCGAAAAAAATCAATATTCGACAAAAAACAGTCACAACAAAATAGTTCATTTTTCAACGAAAGTGATGAATTTTTACATAATATGATGAATCTTCAACTAGAACACCTAAATTCAAAACTCAGAAGATGAATTTTCAACTAGAAATATTCAACAAGAGCACTCCAATTCTCAACAATGAAGGGGAATATTCAAACAAAAAGAATCATTTCCAAATAGAGAGATTAATTTTCTACAACAAAATGAAATATTCCAACAGATAGTTGAATTTCGAATAAAAAAAAATAATTATCTTCAAACGAAAATGGAAAAGTAGCATTTATGGTTTAAAAAACTATTTCGTACCAAACATAGTGTTTTTAACTTAAACAAAAAAACTTCAACTGAAGAAGTTTAATTCTCAAACAGATAAAGCAATTTTTACGAAAAAAAGATAAATTGTCAACCAAAATTCAAATGCTCGAATTTAACATTGAAAAAAATTCATGTTTAGCCACATGAATGAATTTTTAACAAAAACTATGGAATTGTCAATTGAAATAAGTTGAAGTTTCAGTTAGAAAAATTACTTTTAACAATCGAAACTAACTTTCAACAAAAAAGCTAACTTTCAAACAAATTGTTACATTTTTATTCAAAATGATGAATTTTCAAATAAAAATCTTCAAGTATAATAACTGAATTTTGTAGCTAAATTTCCAACCGAAAAATACAGGTTTTCAACAAAATGGTTGAATTGTTAAATATATAAATAATAATTTCCTACCAAAAAGTGGAATAATAACGTTTTTGGCTTCAAGAATTAATTTTTGAACGAACATACGTATTTTCAACTAGATGAATTTTCGAAGTACATAAAAGTTATTCAACTGTATAACTTTTATTGGCAACCGCAAGGAAGAACTTTCAAACAAAAGAATTCACTTTCAAAGGAAAAGAACATTTTCTTCCAAAATATCGTTTTTTCAACAAAATATGTCATTTCCCAACGAAATTATTAGATTTTCAATTCAAAAAGACAAACTTTCATACAAATTTTTCAATTTTTAGCTAGAAAAGATCCATTTCCCACTAAAGCTGCAAAAATTAACTTCCAGGAGAAGCAATTCATTTTCAACCAAACTGATGAATTTTCAGGTGAAATGGTGAATCTTCCACTGTAATAAATGTATTTTATACGAAACAGATGAATTTTAAACCAAAAGATTAATTAACTACAAAAAATGCGAATTTCCTGCAAAGTTCAGAAATTCTCAAAGAGATATTTTTATTCATGAATTGAAAATTCAATGTTCAACTAAATACTTGAATTTTTGCAGCAAGAATATGAATTGTTTCTTAAAAGTAGTTACATTTTTGACCAGGCCAAATAATGCACTTCCAAAAAAAAAGGATAATTTCCAAACAGGAAGAATCATTTTCAAAGGAAAAATATAATGTTTCATCAAAATGGTCGAATTTCGAACTCAAAAAATAATTACTTTCAACGAAAAATGGAACAGTACCATTTTTAGTTGAAAAAACAATTTTGAAAAAAGCATAAGTGTTTTAAACTAAAAAAAATAATCCTTAACTGAAGGAGTTGAGTTTTCAAACAGATAAATGAACTTTCAATAAAAAAGATATTCTCAACAAAAATTTGATTACTCAAATTCTAAATTGAAAAAAATGGATGTTTCGATCAAATTGAATTTTCAGCTGAAAAAAATTCTCATAACAAAAAGAACTAAATTTCAAACAAATTATTGAATTTATACACAAAATGATGAATAATCAAATGAAATTGTAGAAGTTTAACTGAAGTAGTTGAATTTCAAACCAGAAAGACGGATTTCTAGCTGAAATGACGAGAATTTAACTAGAATAGTTAAATTTTTGACAAGAAATGAATTTTCAACAAAAAAATTCAATTTTTCAACAAAATGGTTTAAATTCGAACCATAAAAATACAAATTTTTAAACAAAAGTGTAATAGTGACATTTTCGGCTTGAAAAAATAATTTTAAACCAAAAATAAGGGGTTTTTAAGTAAATTAATGTCCGAATAAAATAAAAATTGTAACTATATAACTTGAATTGCAAACCGTAAAGAAGAATTTTTGAAGAATATTAACTTCCGAAGAAATAGAAAATTTTCTTCAAAAAATCGATTTTTCAACAAAGTATGTAAATTTTCAATGAAATAATCGAATTTTCAATTCAAAAAGACAAATTTTCACCGAATTGTCGAACTTCGAACTAGAAAAGATCAATTTTCCATAAAAATGAAACAGTTGAATTTTTATTTGAAGTAATTGATTTTCAACCAAACTGATTAATATTTTCAGGTATTATCATAAATCCTCAAATGAATAGACGTATTTTAAGGAAAAAGAATAACCATAAAGAATAATTTTCCACAAAAATACGAATTTTCTACAAAGCTCAAAAATTCTCAAAGAGATTGTTCTGTTTCTAAATTCAAAAATCAATATTCAACTAAATACTTGAATTTTCGACCCCAAAAGATTAATGGATTTCTAAAGAAGTAGTTGCATTTTTAACCATCGGTGAATTTAAAATTGACCTCACCTTTCAAAGAAAAATTAGTTTCCAACAAAAGAATTTATCGTTCAAATGAGTAGTTGATTATTCAACCTAAAAATGATGATTTTGCAATGAACAACTTAAGCAAGTTTCCTATCATAATTTGGGAATATTTCTTCCTCAAAATACTTCTTTTACTCCCAGAACTTCTTGAAGTGTTTTCTTCATTTGAAACTAAGAAGATCGGAATTTTAATTTTAATATCACAGGCGAAATAATAAGAGCTGAAAAAATCTCACGGAGCAACAAATTCGCGAAAGGTTTTTCTTATAAAAGAAGAAAATAGAAATCATTTTTCTAAAAAAGTATAGATATAATTGAAAATTTCCAGAATCAGAGTTAAAGGAAATTTACATGCTTCAAATCAAATCATAGGATCTCTTTCTTATTCATAAAAAAGCGGTCATTTTTCGTATTTTTCTGGTAACAGTCTTATTTGCCTAGGTCGAGTCAAGTCAATTCCCGATTTTTAAATTAAATTCACGGTCATTTCCCGGTTTCCCGGTCAAGTAGCCATCTTGATCTCGCTTTTACAGAAAAAACTCAGCGTTCCAACTATGCAAAACATAATTCTTTTGAAGGCAAAATATTCCAGGTATACCAAGGAGTTGAAATAAACAGTTCCTTCATCTCCCAAATAGTATTAGAAATCGTGTAACCAGTAAACAGATTCCAACAGATTCATTTACAGAAAATCCATCTTGTTCTTGATTCTGGGTACATTTGAATTTATAAT
>WSXT02076941.1:0-12129 GCA_011762715.2 Neuroterus valhalla
TCGACCTCCATCGCATCAGATTCCAGGTCATTTGAAGGCCATACTGCAAAAAATCTGATCCAAAAATATAAAAAAAAATACGAGCGTAGGTTTATCAAGTCACTTATTTCGAATCCGAGGTCCGTTGACCTCCATCACATCAGATTCAAGGTAATTTGAAGGTCAAACTGCAATTTAACCAGATGAAAAAATCCAGTAAAGTACATGCATGAGTTTTTGGAGTCGCTGATTTCAAATCCAAGCTCCGTCGACCTCCATCGCATCAGATTCCAGGTCATTTGAATGTTAAACTGCAAAAAATCTGATACTAAAATAAAAAAAAATACGAGCGTAGGTTCATCAAGTCACTTATTTCGAATCCGAGGTCTGCTCTAACCCTATGTATGTATTTTTCTGGATTTTCCCATCGGTTTTTTTTGCAGATTGCCTTTCAAATGAAATTGAATCTGATAGTAGATACGGTGGGAGTTTTTTTCGAATGTTTCAGGTCAAATCTTAATTGGGCCAAAAACCGGCCTCAGAGCCCCTCCCCTTTTTTGCTCGAAATCGACTGATCAATTTTGTTAAATAAACGAGATTAAATGAATAAGGAATTATAAAGTCTCCTATTATTCTTATCTTCACAGCTCGAAAGAAAGGAAACTAAAGTTCTAAAAGAGAGAAAACAGTTTTTTTACTTTTCATGCACATTTTTATCGCAAAGAAAAAGTGATAGGTTAGAAAGTGTATTCACAGTATATTTTCTGCCTTAATGCAGTATGTTTAGTTAAAGTTATGCATTTAAGGCACAAGCAACATTTTTGCAATTAAAAAATTGGTGGAATGCTAGTCAAACATTTGTATCTGATAATATCAAAAGCTGAATGCCTGTATGCACATTTTTTTCAATCAATAATGCCTAGAATGTGAAGTATATACTACAAATTCTGAATCTAATCAACACTATCATGCTCTCACTAACTAACAGCACAAGATAGCTAAGTCTAGCATATTTGAGGTTCGATAAACTTGACGGCATGTGCATATTGTTAGCTCTTAGCAGCCAATTTCATTCTAATATTCAGTAACAGAATTCTAAGATTGGCGAAAAC
Source organism: Neuroterus valhalla (assembly GCA_011762715.2). Taxonomy (NCBI): domain Eukaryota; kingdom Metazoa; phylum Arthropoda; class Insecta; order Hymenoptera; family Cynipidae; genus Neuroterus; species Neuroterus valhalla. The sequence continues at coordinate 1,092 of WSXT02076941.1, forward strand.
TCCCTACACTGGATAGCAAAAATTTAAAAAATTGCAGTGGACATAAAGTACGATATAAAATAAGGAGCTCTTATATGGCATGAATGAAGTTGATATATTCAGCTATGTAGTAAGATTCCAGTAAAAATAACTTTATAAGGCAGTGGAAAGTTGTGGAAATTATGTCCACTGATGTTCGGTTCGCCCGACAGTGGACTCTAACCTCAAAATCTCAACTTTGACATGATTTTTTCGACTATTGTGGTATAAATATTTGTTACGTCTGGGAGAGGTGGTTTTTAGGAAATGAGACTTTTTCCAATCTTTTCGCTCCTGCAAAAACCATTTCATTCGCTGAATAATCACCTCTCATACATGTATCGAAATGTTTTATTATACCTTTACCACTTTTGAAACAAACAGAAAAGTGTTATAACTACCACTTCGGATAAAAATAGCCAAAATACATTTTCGGTTACTTTGCTCATATTTCACTATACATCTTTCAGTGGACTGGTCATATGTGAGGTTAGGATTATCATCAGTCACACCAACGTTTCCGCGTCAAAAGTCATCAGAAAATACCTTTAGCAATAACCATGGTCATCAGCTGATTCTGCCACGGATCAGTTATCAATCTCTGAGTTTGAATTATTTCTATAATTTTCACGACAAATCCACGGTAGGGATTACGCTGATATGCACAATAGGAAAATAAGAGTCCCAAGAAACATGCTTATAACAATTATCTGATATAGAATATATGATTCTATGGTTAAAAGTATGGCAGCATAATGACCAAGGAATATATATTATTAAACGAAATTTCTCTGGAAATTTTTTATTTTCTTCGGAAAATTACTATACAATACACGATAAGTTAGTTGATCTTGTAAAAACTATATTATTTGTTTACTTTTGTTAATATAATTGATAGGAACATGAAATTATGTTTTTGAATGCATTTTTGTCATGAGTAATCATACGAAATCTATAAATCAACTTTATTTTCAGCATTTTGTTTTTATTTAAAAATATCCACTGAATGAAACTATCCGCTGTATGGGGTTTCCCCTTATTGTGCTTTTCGGACCTCAGGTCAGATTATTTCCCAAAAAGATGGATACGCTCATGGAATTCGGGTCCAATCATGAACTCGTTATGTTTTCTTGAAAACGTCTACCTCTCTTTCTTTTCTTCGTCACAAAGTCTTCGATTTTATTTTATGGATGCCCAAATCTCAGAATAGAAGAAATAGAGTGATTTTCATGGAAAAGATGGGGATTTAGTAAATCTTCAATAAGAAAGATAATTTTTCCATTGAGTTGGTGAATATACAACTTAGGAAGATTGATTAACAACTGAAGAGTCGATTTTTTGAACAAGGTAGTAAGCCAAAAAACTTGAGTATTCAAGAGTAAGATACAAATTTGAAGATTATATTTGAATTTTTATTCAAAAAAGATTTTTTCTGAACCACGAACTTTTCTACCAAAAAGATGATTTCCCAACCGTAAGGCACAAATTTACAGACAAACATTTGGATTTTTCAACAGCAACTATCGGAGATCAATAAAAAATATTGTGTCAAGAAAGAATGAACTGGAAATCGAATTCTTGAGCTCTAAGGTAAAAAGGCACAATCAATCGAGAAAGGTTTAATTGTTACCAAAAGTATGAATTTGCAAAAAAAAAAGTTTTTTTCAACCAAATGCTTTATTATTCTACAGAAATAGTTGATCATAAACATGAAAACATAAATTTCCAACCGCAGAACAATTTCGAACCAATAAGAATGACTTTCTTATCAAAATTGTTGCATCTTAAAAGGAATTATAAAACTATCTCAATCCGGGACTAATTGTTCAGGTAATGCAAGACAAAGTATAAATTATATTTTTCGTGATTACTTAAATATTCGTTCACTATTTATTTCGCTCTATGATCATTCCCAGCTACAACATCAGAATTATAGTTCATAATATACAGTAGCCACAAAATCGATTCTTCAATTTTCGAAATAATTTTCTCCAGTGAAAAAAGGTTGCTTCTTATCGGAAGAAGTCATTTACAAACTACTGACTCTTTTTTAGGCTAACAATTTTTGTCTGAAAATTTTGCATGATTTGATCGTGAAATGGAATATTTCGTTATCAAGTATTCTTTTGTATGGTGAAAACCAGAACCGTTGAGCAAAAACGGTTGCTTGAGGAACCCAAATTTTTTTTTAATCCCTTAAAACATACGCCAAAGCGTTATCCAAACCGTCAAGCCTTTTGGAGGTTATCAGATATACAGGAGACGACAACGACAATGACAGCAACGACGTCAACAACAACGACGATGATGATGACGACAAAGACGACGGCAACGACAATGACATCGACGACAACGATGATGACGATGACGACGATGACTAAAAAACGACGACGAAGAAAATTAAAACGACGACGACGACAATGACAACGACAACAATGAGGACGATGATGAGAACATTAACGAAAACTACAACGACGACAACAACATCAACGACAACTACAATGACGAGATCAACATCAAAAACAACGACGTCGACAACGATTACAACGACGACGACAATGACAAAGACGATGATGACAACATTAACGAAAACTACAACGATGACAACAACAATAACGACCATTATAGTGACAAGAACGAGAACAACGGCAAAGACAACGACAGCAACAATGGCAGCGGCACCGTCAATGACAGCAATGACGACAAGGTCGGCCACAACGGAGACGACATCGATATGATCACGACCACAACAACGAAAACAACAATGACGTCGACAACAGCGACGAGAATGACAACGACGACGAAGACAACTGCAACGACGACAAGATGGCAAAAACAACGACGATGACGACGATGGCGACGATATAATGTTGCAAAAAATAATGTTTTTGTTCTCGCGTGGCACATAGTGGGGGTAGGCAGTACTATCGTTGCCTTACAAACCATTACTCTGAATGTGTGTATCCGTATATAGGACCCTTCTATGCGAGTGTGAAAACTCAATTGGAATTTTTCAATATTGGTGAGAAGAAAATTTGTCATTTCTTGCATCTATCTGAGCGTAAACTTTTGAATGTTACTATCGCGTGACAACTACTTTGATGCTCAGAACGGTTCTGACGTCCATCATAGAACTAGAATGAAACTTTTTTCTCTATGATTCGCATATTATTATATTATCATCTATCTAAAATTGTATAACAAAAAACTTTTCTTTCTTTTCAGGGATCAGGATGCGGTGGATCGGTTACGTGGCCACAATTCTCTGGTGGTCGGGCATCGCCAGGTCCCTCAGCTCACTCAATCGAGGTCACAGTCAGTAATTCCTACTAACTTTTATTCTCTTCGTCCTCATAACCAGGATTCTTTCACTGAATCCTGGAAATCTTAAGAGGACGCACTACAAAAAATTGGTGTCGAATTTCATTCCTCTTGGTTGTCGCAAAGATTGCAGAATTAAGAATGTGTCTTCTTATAAGGTTAAGATACGGATATAATTGTCAATTATTATCAATATTAAGGTGGTAGCTATTGCTTATTAACTGGAATTAAAAATGATTTTTGAGCCTTGAGGAGAACATCTCTTAATTCACGATATTTTTTTTGTAACCCATACTGGTATAAAATTTGGCATATTTTCTGAAGTGTGAGAATTGGTTACTATATTAGTTTTAATACATTGAAATTTCAATAGAAAGATTCATTTTTTGGTCATGCTATACAAGCTTGAAAAACCATAACATGAATTCATTTCAATTAGGAAAATTAACTATAAAAATAAAATAATAAAATTTTTGAAAAATTGACTTAGGTTAACACTGAAGATTGATAGAGAAAAGTTATTCACCCCAAAAGAATATCTGTAAATTTGTTATAACTTTTCCCATTAAACGCGTAGTTTTTGTTTCAATCGTAAAAAAAATCAAAGATTGAATTTCTAGAGGAGCTACACAACATGTTAGAAAAATCAGACAACAAAACTTCTCTACCGCTTTGGACTAACTAAGATCAAATAACAGTAGTAGACATTTCACTTTTGAGTTCACAAGCTCTATATAAAACTGTAGGGAGGTACAAAGGCCGAGCGCGTAGCGCGAGGTAAATTCATAATCGAGCGTGGAGCGCAAGGTGAGATTACCATCGAGCGCGAAGCGCGAGATTCGAAAGACGCGCGCCCTAGGCGCGCTCAAACTCGCGGGCGAAGCGCGCTATGAGAATGTGCCCGCGCGCCGGCCCCTTTTTTTTATAGTTTTTTGTGTGATCAAAAGTGGAATTTTTAATTTTTTGAGAACATTCAGGAAGTTGTATGCACGATCTTGTAGGGCTCCTAAAAAGCAAATTTTTTCCCTTTCACTTTCTTCTCAATCTTGCGTTGTTTGGCTAAAAATTCTCATTTTTGTTTAAATTTTTGAATTTTGAAAATGCCATAACTCTGACAATTTTGTTTTTATTAAAAAAAAAATCATAAGGATAAATTGTTTTACTTTTTACCTACTACAATAAGCAGTACTTGAAATTTTTGAGCCTTGGAAAAAAAGTCGGAAAGAATTTTCAAAATGCTTCCCCTTTTTTATTCCTGATCCAAAACAGCATGTTAACGAACTCGACTTGTATTTTTGATCCTTCAAAATACGACCATTCTTTCGAAAGTTATTAAGTTCACAGATTTTTTTTCATAATTTTTTTATTCACAATCTTGTAGGGCTCCCAAGAAGAAATATCTGTTCTCTCTGACTTCCTTTTCAATCTTGAGTTACTTGGCTAAAAATTCTCATTTTCTTTTATATTTTTGAATTTTGGAAATGCCATAACTCTGACAATTTTGTTTTTATCGAAAAAAATGATTGGGATGAATTGTTTCACTTTTTGAATGCCACAATAAAGCGTACTCAAAATTTTTGAGTCTTTGAAAAAAAAGTTTAAAAAAATATTCAAAATGTTCCCCCTTTCTGGTTTTTTATCCAAAATGTCTGGTTAACGAACTCGTCTTTGATTTTCCGGGTTTGGAAAAGTGTGCCAAAGCACAATCCAATATGATCATTCTTTCGAAAGTTATCGAGTATACAGATTACAGACTACATACTACAGACAGACAAACAGATACCTTCGTAAAAATCATTTTTACTGACTCAGGGGGTCTTAAAACGTGGAGATTTCATTAAAACCGCGAATGTCAATTTTCGCATAAAACCAATACCTTCTCATTCAGAATGAGAATGTAAAAAGGGTTTTCTTATTTCCCTCGTACAACAACATTTTCCATTGACGAACCAACCTTGAACATCACTTGCCAGCCTGCATGATTCAAAATGGATTTGGTCTCGAGTTCCGTTATATAACATTAAAATGAATAATAACATACAGAATAATTCTAGGTCAATCAGATTCGAAACTAGTTTTCCTTTCTTTACACGTTTTAATCTTCAATTCATCTCCAATTCAGAATATTTACCAGAAAAAATAATACTTTTAGAAGACGTATCATTGAGCATAATCAAAGCATAATATTAGACTTCCCTACCCGTACACTTTTAAAAACTATTTCTCCTTAATTCAATAACATTGTATTGGGTCTTATATTCTCAAATCTTTGCGCATTTTCTTATCATAGATTTATTAAAATTAGACGCCTCTACGATTACGATTTTCCAATACCGTCAATCTCGTATCATCCATCTGTAAACATCGTCCCCTAGTATGTGAAACTTCTGAATTTTAAAAGCCTCTTCAATATCTTTTAGACTCAAACTTGGAACAAGTTAATCCTCTAAATCATTTCTTTGAATGGCATTTTTTATGATATATCGCGATGTTTTTTTGTCGCTTGTATTTATAATTTAAATTCCATTTTTGTCAAAACCACTATGCTATCCACGATATAATTTATGCAATCTTCACATTCATATATACTCTTTTTATTAAATTAGATACATGTTTATCAATCTTTCGGCAAGACCTACAGTTTGGTGGAAACATTGATGTTTTTTCTTGTTGAAAAATTACTATGTTCCTGCATTTTTTTCCATGTTTTCATTCTAAGTTTATCATTGAACGTGAGACAATTTGTATTCGCTGAAACTTATTACGGAAATGAATACGTATAGTCAAAATTTCTAAGCATTGAAAACCCGTTATTTCATTGTTGGAATCCTCTTGTTTGGACGTTACGGAGGTTGACTTCGCATAATTGATTGCGCAAGTTGATTCACTCCCATATTTATAATTAAAACCGATCAACATTGTAGATCGTGCAATTACACATGTTCCGCGTTTCCCCTCTGTCATTAACTGACGTCTAAAAATTCAGTTGTCGGAGAAGATAGACATGGTTATTTTGTTCCCATTGTTTCTATTCTCTGGGAGTATTAATTAACCCATATTACGCTGTTAATGACCGGATCGCCAACGCGTCTACCTGACCGGTAATTAGGAATTCTTTTTTCTGCTCAACGGAGGTATGCTGCACGATAAGTGGTACACTTTCACCAAACCTCGAGGGGATCTTCTTACTGCATCGCACAGACTCTGCGATTCCAAATTCCTCGCAACGTTTATTAGAAAACACTTTAAATCACTTTAAATGACCAGAATGCGTAGCAGAATGGCACCTGATTTCCTTCTGGGAGAACATTAATATATGTTCTTCATTTCACCGTTTCTAGTTATTATATGAGTATGTTCGTTATACACTTTAATCATCTTTTCTATCATTATGCTTCCAGAACAATTGATGATAAGTGCTCTGACATTAAACCCAGTTCCGTAAACATAAATAGCATCAACATTGAAAGCAGGAAACGGTATCATCTTCTCCGTTTTACGAGCAAATAAAAGTGAATTTAGGGCCGTCAAACAATGATCTTGTAAAGTCTACATTATTCATGGCACGATTCGTGACTTTGATCGTGAGACCTACGTCACGTTTGTGGGAAAGTGATAAATATAGTTAAAGCATGATGAGAAGTAGAGGAAAGTTTTTCTTATTAGAAAAATTGTAATGGAAAGCATATGAGAGCATCTTATATCTTAAGTTTATTCAGCCCCACCCTGCTACCATTAATTATACTAATTGCTATTAATTGTATATTATCACCCTATAAATGTTCTTTCATTGCCTTTTTCAGGTTACAAAATCAGCCCGAAACCATGTCGGGTACCAAACCTGGTGGGCATAGAGGGCACCTGTATGTTCGTGTGGGAGTGCATCAAGTCAGAGGGTACACACGTAGGCGTATGTGTTGACACCTTTATGTTTGGTAGTTGTTGCGTCCACAACGCAACCAGTAATAGCATAAGTTCTCACAATCCATCCACCTCATCCAACACTCTGAGGCCGACCTTAGCGGAGGCCCTGTCGAGCGAATCGACGAGGCTGACGTTGACGTCTCTCTCGAGTTTGTCGCATCCTTCATCAAGCACAACGAGACCCTCGAGTCAACCTCCAGTGTCTCAGAAGCAAGATGTTAGTTCCACTAGTCACTCATCAGGGTCAGAGATTCAAGTCGGAAGCTCGACAAGTCATCACTTCTTGGGAACTTCGAGTCCGAGTCCGAGCCTCACCTCAACGAGACCTTTGAAACCCTTACCGATTAACTCGGGTCGACCTTTGCAAAAAAGGCCGCATGCCAAGCCCACTTCTGATCAGGAAGACAGGCTTCAAACCTCTAAGGTTCCAGGCCAAGCCCCAGGATTCTGGGAAAAGAATGCGCAAGATTCAAGGAGGCCTCAGGGAGGCCATCAAGAGGTACATGAACACCAACAGATGATGAAGACAAGACCTGAGTCTTCGGAGCATCGACCCAGTGAGGGTCCAGGTGATACTGCTGGGTCTGATGATCAGCAAGGAATTAAAGACAAAATAGACAACAAACATAGTACTTTGTTGATCCGACTACCGAACAAGAATCAGGGCTCGATTAAGGGCCAAGAACTGAGGCCGCACAGGCCAGATTACAGTCAAAGGCCTTCAGAGTCGAGACCTGACGACAGCAAAACCGAAGAATCTGATCTCGCTATTCAGGAGACGATGCATAGGCCAAGCGTCAATTCTCTAGATGATAAAGTGAGTCTTTCTTTCTCTATATTGTTCTTGATAGATTTTCCACTGATAATTTATTCCTAGTTCATTGTTTTCTATTTGACCAACTAAGCAATAATGCGGAGATAAATTATGATGGTGAGGTACAATGAGTTGTTAAAAGACATCTTTATCATAGACGTATTGGAATGAATGTTTCAACCAATCATAGCTCAAATGCCCCGCGGGAATTTTTTTTCAACAGGTTGAACTGTTTTGAGTAGAACTATCATAAAAGATCCTTTTTACCAACATCAAGTACGATTAAATGGGCGATTACAAACTTGTCCCCGGCTACCTGAGAAGAATATCCCCACCACTGTGCTAAGCGCGTTCACCCCTCACTTGGTTTACAAGACATTAGTCTACGTTGACCCGACCCACAGTGGGAAAAAAATCACTTTTTTGGACAAAAATCAGCTGACTCCTCAATTTTCAACGGATCAGAACTTTTTATTTTGACAATACTCATGGAGAATCGTACTTTAACGTAGAGGTTCAAGTTTATTGAATTTTCCATTTAATAACTTGTTATTTAACTTATTATTTGCAATTGGTTATATTTGCGATATTTACATAGTCTCATTCATCGATATTTCTTCACAAAGGTGTTGCATTAGTGAAGTTCTTTTTTTTAAATAAAAATGTAATTTGTAGATGGATATTACGTATTTCGTCAATTATTATAAACAAATTAATGGATATGAATGATAACTGTTGCATTTTCGTATTTCGAACTATATAACAATAATAGTTAATAGTTTAAACAATTTTTATAAACAAATTCAATTATTTGACATATCTGTGCATCGGAAAGTTTTCTTTTTTCTTGAATAATTTATTTTCACGTGGAGAACAAGAATAATACACATTCGAATTCCATGAAACAACACTCGTTATTGCTATAAACAATTTTTATAACCAAATTCACCTATTTGGCATATCTGTGCTTCAGAAATTTTCCTTTTCTGTGAAATCATTTATTTTTTTCTGAAGAACAAGAATATTACACATTTGAGTTCCATGAAACAACATTCGACATTGTTATAAAGAATATTTAATAAACAAATTCTTTTATTTGGCATATCTATGTATCGAAAATTTTTTTTTTTTGTGATATCATTTATTTTTATCTGAAGAACAAGAATATTACACATTTGAGTTCCATGAAAGAACATTTCACATTGTTATTAGGAATTTTTAATAAACAAATTCTTTTACTTGGCATATCTGTGTATCGAAAAATTTCTTTTTTGTGAAATCATTTATTTTCCTCTAAAGAACAAGAATAATACACATTTGAGTTCCATGAAAGAACATTTCAAATTGTTATAAGGAATTTTTAATAAACAAATTCTTTCATGTGGCATATCTGTGCATCGGAATTTTTTTTTCTGTGAAACAATTTATTTTTATCTAAAGAACAAGAATATTAACACATTAGAGTTTTATGAAAAGAACATGTGACATTGTTATAAACAATTTTTAATAAACAAATTCTTTTATCTGGCATATCTGTGTATCGAAAAATTTCTTTTTTGTGAAATCATTTATTTTCCTCTAAAGAACAAGAATATTACACATTTGAGTTCCATGAAAGAACATTTCACATTGTTATTAAGAATTTTTAATAAACAAATTCTTTCATTTGGCATATCTGTGCATCGGAAATTTTTTTTTTCTGTGAAATAATTTATTTTTATCTCAAGAACAAGAATATTAACACATTAGAGTTTTACGAAAAGAACATGTGACATTGTTATAAACAATTTTTAATAAACTAATTCTTTTATCTGGCATATCTGTGTATCGAAAATTTCTCTTTTCTGTGGAATCATTTATTTTCCTTTGAAGAACAAGAAAATTAAACATTTGACATTGGAAATAAGAGATTTTGATAAACAAATTCTTTTATTCGGCATATCTGTGCATCGGAAATTTTTCTTTTCTGTGAAATCATTCATATTCATCTAAAGAACAAGAATATTACACATTAGAGTTTCATGAAACAACATTTGACATTGTCATAAACAATTTTTAAAACAACTTCACTCATTACGCATGGAATACGTTTTTATATCAATTTAGCAAATTGCAGTGACACTGACATAAGCGAATTCGATCGTATGATTTGTTAAAAACAATGACAAATTTTATTGGATGAAAGTCAGTTGTACACGAATTCTATTCTTCAGATTAAAAGAAATGATTCTGCATAAAAAATAAATTTTCGATGCATATAAATGCCGGATAAGTGAATTTGTTTATAAAAACTCTTTAAAACAATGACAAATGTTGTTTCATGGAACTCTAATGTGTAGTGTTCTTGTTCTTCAGATGATAATAAAAAAATCCACAGAATAGAAATATTTTCGATACACAGATATGCGAAATAGAAGATTTTGTTTATAAAAATTGTTTATGACAATGACAAATGTTGTTTCACGGAACTCTAGTGTGTAATATTCTTGTTCTTCAGATGAAAATAAATGATTCCACAGGAAAGAAAAATTTTCGATGCACAGATGTTCCGAATAAGTGAATTTGTTCATAAAAATCGTTTAAACTATTAACTATATATGTTATATGGTGCTTCTTCGCAACTAAAAATTGATCCCCCACATTTTTATAAAAAACCTTTGTAAGTAATACATTTGAAATCCGAAAATGCAACAGGTAACAGTTATATCCATTAATTTGTTAATAAAAATTGTCGAAATACAGGATATTCATCTTCAAGTTACATTTTTATCGAAAAAAAAGAACTTCACTGATTCAACACCTTTGTGAAGAAATATCAATGAATGAGGCTATGTACACGGAAAAAAAAGTCCTGGAAATTTTCCTTGACCGAGTCTGTGACTTTAGGATAGGTCTAAAAATGATTGAAATTTTGAAAATATTGTATTTAGAAAATTAGGAAAATAATGCTTGAAGAAATAC
>WSXT02076952.1:0-12129 GCA_011762715.2 Neuroterus valhalla
GAATGTATTCGTTAAAGCCGGAGAAGCTTTAACAAAAGAGAATTCACACTCATCAAATTAAAGTAGTCGACATTTAGTTTTTGAGTCAAATAAGCTCTATATAAAACTCTACGGAGGTACAAAGGCCGAGCGCGTAGCGCGAGGTAAAATCATCACCGAGCGCGGAGCGCGAGGTGAGATTACCATCGAGCGCGAAGCGCGAGATCCGGATGGCGCGCGCCGCAGGCGCTCTTAAACTTGCGAGCGAAGCAAGCTACGCGCGAAGCGCGCGATGAGAATGTGCCCGCGCAGCGGGCAGATTTTTTTACTCTTCGTTTCATTGAAGATTTCCGCTAATTCTTTCCTCAAACCTCCTCTTATCCCCTTTTTCTCCATAGCTTCGATAACCTCTCCCCTGTTCAACGAATCAAAAGCAGCTTCCATATCCACAAACATTACTGTCACACCCTCTTTTTTTCTCTCGATTCTTATTCATATAATATAATTCAGCACATACACATTATCCGTCCTCCCATACCTTTCCTCAATTCTTTCTGATTCGGAGGAATTCTTTTTCTCTACTTCATTCTCTTTCCCCTCTAGAAGTATTGTACCATATATATTATATGATTTCGTCATCAGTGTAACTCCCTTTATTCTTTAACTGCTTCCCTCTTCCCTCTTTCCTTTTTTTACTAATGGTCAAACTGTCCCTTCTATCTGAATTTCCCGGCCAGCCTTTTCCTCTCCGCACGCTGCTGCACATTGTCCACGCCCACTTCTTCAATTCTTCTCCTTCATCATTTCATACTTGTGATGTACTCTTCTGCGTCCTGTCCCCTCCCCTCTTTTTCTCCTTTAGTTATTTTCTTGTCCGCTTCCCCTAACGGTTCATGGAATATTCCTAATTCATAGAAATTATTGCACTCCTTCTTTCTTTTGTATTTTTCTGCATTTCTATTCCCTTCCTTCCATACTCTCAATTCTTCCCTGATTTCCTTTTTTTTCTCTCAACGTTAGTGATCCCATTTGCCTCCCCTCCCTCCTCCCCTCCCTCCTCACCATTCTTTTCACAAATTCCATCTTTACAATCAAATTCCCTTCTCCCATTTTCAGCATCTCTATCTTTTATCTAAATTCTTCTACTCATTATGATCAGTCAACTCTTCCTTCTTCTTTTATTTCCTACATTTCTTTGTTGTTTCCCGTTCAGCGCTTTTTCCTTCCTCTTTTGTCACTGTTAGTAGTAGATGGTCTGAGTCTGCATTCTCCTTTTTCGAGCCTTCTTATATTACCTCTTTCCCCATCGCCAACAACAACATAGTTTATTCACAACGATGTCTTTAGAGTTTCTTCTTACCTATCTCCTTCTGCTCCTCATTCTTTCCCTCTCCTTTCTCCTGTCCTTGCATTGCAACCTCCTCTCGTTATGAAATTTACATCTTCTACTTTTACTCCCATAAAATGCCTCAACTTCTCTCTTTTTTCTCCTTATCTCCATTTGCATGTACCGCTTTTATCTTCTACCCCTCCTTCTCTGTCATTATCTTTTTTGACTGCGTATCTTTTTCCTTCTACTCCTTTAGACCATTTAAATTCTTTTTCTCCGCTAACAACTCCTTCCTTATTCCTATCACTATCCCTCCTATCACTCTACTCTTTTTAAATTCTTCATTTTCTTTTTGTACCTTCTAACTGTGCCCCTTCAGTAGCCCTTCCTTGACTTGTTCCACTAAGTTTCTCCTCTCTTCGTCTCAATCGCACTATATGCCTTCTGTCTGTATTCTTCTATAATCGATCCTGTTCCGCTATTCTCCTCTATTTATACCTTCTCTATTTGAACCGCTTTCCATAAAACTGCACCGTTTTCATTATTTTTAAAAATAATGATTTTTGCAGCTTTTAATTGAAAAAGTAACAGCTTACGATTTGTTTGGAATAATCGAATGAGATTTGGCATGGCAATTGTGAAGAGTTTTCTCTTTCTAATAAGAATTTTTTCTAAATTGAATTTGCAAAATTATTTTTTTTTTCATAACAATTTTTTCTAAAAATTCGATTATTTATAACTTTAGGGCGCACAGTGAAAAAAAACCCCTTTGTTTGGACGGAAATCAGTTGACACCTCCATTTCCAACGGATCAGAGATTTTTCCTTTATATACCCATGAAGGTTCGTATTTCAACTTAAGGTTGCATGTTTTTGGAATTTGTTATTTAATTTTTTGTTATTCAAGCTAAAATTTGCAATTGGTTATATTTGCGATATTTACTTAGCCACATTCATCAATATTTCTTCAAAAAAGTGTAGAATTATTGAAGTTACTAATTTTGAATAAAAATGTAACTAGTAGATAAATATCCTGTATTTCGTTAATTTTTATGAACAAATTAATGGATATAACAGTTAACTGTTGGATTTTTGGATTTTGAATGTATTACTTACATGAATTTTGTTGTGAAAATATAGAGGATCAATTTCTAATCCTGAAGAAGCGCCGTATAACAATAACAGTTAGTAGTTCAAACAATTTTTAGGAAGAAATTCACTTATTTGGCATATCTATACTTCGCAAAATTTTCTTTTCTGTCACACAATTAATTTTCATCCAAAGAACAAGCATATTCCATAAATAAGGGTTCCATAGACATTATTTGTCATTGTCATAAACCATTTTTATGAACAAATTCACTTACTTGGCATATCTGTGCATCGAAAATTTCTCTTTTCTCGAAAATCATTTATTTCCATCTGAGGAACAAGAATATTACATATGAGAGTTCCATGAAATAACATTTGTCATTGTTGTAAACAATTTTTATAAACAAATTCACTTATTTGGCATGCCTGTGCATCAAAAATTTGTTGTATGAGCACATACAAATAAGTAAGAACAGCCGCGTTTGTAGCGTAAGCCGCATGCGCCGAGCGCGCCGTTCGAGGCGACAAACGTTACGCTGCGCCCGCGACAAAAACTTTTTTTCATTACTGTCAGAGTAAAAATTACGAATTTTTTCTCTTCAAGAATGGAATAAAGTGTTCATACTACATTTAATTAAAATTTCACTACGATCGGAGGCCTAGAAGTTATAAATAATCGAATTTGTTTAAATAATTGTTATAAAAAAATTCAAATTTCACAAACATAATTCAGGACAAATCCTTTTCGTAAGTTATTAATCTTTCTATAAAAAGTTGGAAGAATAATTATTTCTTCAAATAATGAAAACGGTGCAGTTTTTTGAAAAACGGTTCGAAGTGTTTTCTTGTATTGCTTTCATGTACAGGTTTTTCCAATTGTTGTCACTTTTTAAAAAGCACCAAAATTTCATGGGTTATAATACTTATCGCTGACTGAACAGGTTATGGGAATCCTGGAAGAGAAAACAAATCTGAATACATGTATTAAAATCTTTATTTTTCTCTTCCACCCTTTGGAAGAACAACTTTTTATGCCATAAACTTTGCAACAGAGGTCAATGCTTTTTTCTCCTACGTTTCAAGCACACATATTTCATTGTTTAAACACGTGTATTATTATAATTCTACCTTTAAAATTTCTCAAGACATGATGAATCTCACTTGAACAAACACTTTTTAGACAAGACTTTTACATAATGGAAACGCGTCTGAGGTTAGAAGTTCGAAAAACATTTTTTTGGAGAAATATTTATAATATTTCGCACAAAAAGGGAACGAAAATTTTGGTGGCATATTCCATGGTAAATTTTATTCTCTAGGTGCTAATATTTTCGTATTGGGCTTTTCATATTCATGATGTTCAATATAAAATTTGGTTTTTTCATCCTTGTTCAAAGGTTCAAAATATTTCGGTTCTATCATGTCTACTTTAACACGTGTTTTCTTGTCTTCTATTTCTTTATAAACTGACCAAAGCTCATTACTATAACCATTGAAAAATCCAACGATCCAACCGTCTTTATCTCCTACTGCAAATAAATAATATGTGGATGGGTTAATTACGAAGAATCTACCAAGTTCGTCCATCGTGAAATAGCCGTGACTGAATTGGAAATTCTCAACTATTTTACACCCATCAGGTAGTGGTGTAAATTCTATTTTAGTGAATTTCGTAGGTCTTTCTTCATGAGAAGAATGATGTTCATCAGATGAGGAAGAAGAAGAAGAAGAATAAGGATCTGTTCTTTTGGTGCTGGGCCCTGAACTTGATTCTATAGAAAAAAATAAGAATGGATAAGTTTTCTCATTGAGAGTCCTTGTATCCTACCTTAACTATCGTCTCTTGCGTAACGACCGATGAATGATTTCAAGAGTTGGAGGTGGAGTGGTAAAAACTTAACAAGAAAAGAGTTTCCTAAGATGTTATTGTAAACATGCGTTTCTTATTTTTGTAGGTAATTTGTTCCAAGGGCGTGAGCCACGAATAATAAACGACTTTGTATATTAAAAGTGTGGTGTGGTTGAATTCCCGGTACTGTAAAAAATCCCAGAGTGTTCAGGTCATCACCAGAAAGAGCAGAAAACAGGAGATGAGACTAGAGGGCAGATGGAAATGGGGGAAATCAGAAGAGAAACGGAGATGTTGGGAGAAAGTTGGGGGAAACTTGGAGAAAAGGATGCAGAGCCTAGAGCAACAACTAGAGAAGCGAAAGGACCCAACGAAAAGGGTGGAGGAGTTTGAAAGTAGGATAGGAAGAAATAAAAGCAATCCAGAAAGTTATAGGAGGGAGGAGTTGTAGAAGAAGGATGGGGATGGGGATGGGGGAAGGTTGAGAAAAATATAAGAAAGAATGAGAAGGAATGCAAGAGGGGAGAGAGCGAGAGGACAGAAGGAACAATAGAGCAATAAAAGGTATAGGTTTAAAGGGGAGAGATTTGAAGGAAGGCATACAAGATGTGCTAAATAGGATAAAAGTAAACGTAGTGATGGGAGAAGTTGGAAGTATGAGAAGGGATGATCGAAGGAGGGACAAAATATCGCTATTGAAATTGAAGAAATGTGGAGATAAGAGAAAGGTTATGTTGGAGAATAGGCGAATATATGGGAGTAAACAGAAAATAGAAGATGATTAGGCACGGGAACAAAGGAATATGCAGAATAACTTGAGGAAAATAGCGGAAAAGAAGTAAAAGAACGGAAAGCAAACGTTGGTTAAGTATGGGAAAATAAAGTACAAAATTCACGGTGAGATTGGAATGAAGAGGCCGAAAAGTTTGTAAGAAGTGCACTGTCAAGGGACCTGAAGGAGAAGGGAGGGAAGATAGGGGAATCAGGAATAGTAAAAAGCGTAAAAAAAGGAAGGGAAGGAAGGGGTAATAAGATATATGTTACTGGAATGTAGCAGGATTGGAGATATAAGATAGTTGATTTATGGAAGATTTAGGATAGTGGGAGGTAGTAGTGATGATGGAAGCGTAGCTAGATGAAAAAGGATGGGAAAGATTAATGAGTTAGAAAATGGAAGGATTATTGGTAGAAAAGATAAAAAAAAGAAGGAGTGAAATGAATGCTAGTGGAAGTGTATGTAAACGGATATATGAAGAAGGAATATGAGAAGGTGAAAGAGCTGAAGAAAGAAAACGACGAGAGGATCAGGCTTGTAATAGGAAGAGATTTTAGTTCAAGAACAGGAGATAAAGAAGGAAGGGAATGAAGAGAAGAGCGATGAAAATCCAAAGACAAGATACTGAATGGGGAAGGGGGAAAATTTGGTAAAATTCTTATAGGGAATGGGATGGTTTATCATAATTGAAAATAGAGAGTGGGATTGGGAAGATGAAAATACACGTTCGAGAGGTGGGAAGGGAACGGTCATTGACTGTGAGGTAGTAGACAACGAAATAACAGCGAAGGTCAAGGAAGTAGAGGTGAGAGAATATATAGATTCTGATCACTTCCCATTATTACTGACGTGAGAGGGGGATAAGAGTACTGAAAATACAGTCAAAAAGGAAGTAAAAGTAAAATGAACAGACAGAGGGGATTGGTGAATAGTAAGAAAAGAGCAATCAAAAGAGAAGCTGAAGGATGTGAAAATGAGAGAAAGAAATGATAATAAAGGGATAAAAATAATGATAAGAGAAATAAGAAGAGTATAAAGGATAACAAGCAAGGAAGAAGTTAGTGAGGGAGGGGACGGAAAAGGATGAGGTGAAGAGTTTAAAGAGAAGAAGAAGGAAGTGAGTCAGGACCTAAAGAGATAGAAGGAAGGAAAAAGTAGTAGACAGAAATATAAGATGAAAAAGGAATATACCAAAATATGGGATAAGAAAAAAGAGAAGGAAAAAAGGAGGTTCGAAGAAGAGGGGGAGAAAACTAGAACAGAAGTAGAAATGTGGAAATCAGTAAATAAAGAGAGAAGAAGGAGGAAAAGGGTAAACCAGGAATTCGGAAAGGTAGATAGAACAGATATTTCAAGGATCTGCTAGAAGGGGCAGAGAATAAGGTAAGGAAGGGCTGAAGAGAGACAGAAGGGGAAGATATGAGGTAGAGGACCTAATGAGGGAAGAAATAATCGATGTTTTAGGAATGATTAAAGAGGGGGTATCCCCAGGTCTGTACGAAATTCCAAATGAAGTATTGGAATATGGAGGCAAAAACCGAAGGAATGAACGTGGATAATGGTCAATATGGTATGGCTAGGAGAGGGTTGGCCAGATATAAGGGAAAAAGAGGTGGCGGTACCGACATTGAAAGGAGGCAAGGAAGAAAAGGTTAAGGATTATAGGGGAGTGACGCTAATGCCAACCTTGTACAAGTTTTTTATAAGCATATTATCGGATAGATTAGGGAAAGAAGATAATAAGATTATGAGGTTTAGAAAAGGAGGGAGATACACCTGGCGAGAAAATGGAGAGGAAACGCAAAGAGATGAATTAGGAATGAGAGCAGGGAAGAGGTCATGTAAATTCAAAAAGAAGCTAATGAGAAGAAAGGGAGGGAAGTTAGCGAAAGGATGTCTGAAGGAGGTTTATGAAAGAAGGAGGAAGTTGATTGAGTTATCGAAATGGGAAGAAGAAAGGACTTCCTTACAGATAGACATATAGGAGAGGTTATTTGAGTAAACTTAAAAAAATTAGAAAAAAAAGAAAAGGAAAGTCAATTGATAGAAAGCTGAGGAAGGATAGAAGAATAAAAAAGAATGAATGGTCTAGGACAATAAATAGGAACGTCTACCATAGTATTTGGTAAAGAGGTGAACATAAATAGCAAGATTGAAATTGGGGAACGATGTCAGGGAAGAAATGTATTGGGAAAGAAAAGAGAAAAGCAAGTGCAGAATATGTGAGAGGAGTGGGAGATAAAGGAAGCTGGCAAGGGGGGAATCGCACGAAGCTAGAGGAGCGAATGAGATACAATGAAAGAATGATTTTTCGAACGAAGAGATTAAGGTGAAAGAAAAGTAAAAGAGAAAGAAAACGGAAGTAACACAGAAAAATAAGGTAGGTGGAATTGTACAGGAAGAATAAGTAGAATTATGTAGAATAAGACGAGGCTACGCTCTTTCTCTCTCGCTCGTACGCTCAAATCGCTGAAAATGCTCTAACACTCGATCACTCGTCGTTTACTCGCTCGCTCGCTCGTCCTCTTTCAGTCACCTCTTCACGATGCATTTTATTCTCCAGAAAGTCATATTCTTTTCTGAAAATTTAACTATTTGTTCAAACCACTTTTTTTAAAATTGATCTTCCAGGGTAAAAATTTACTCCTTTATTCTGAATTTCTTTTCCATTTTCCAGTGCGGTTGATTAAATGAAAAATAAATATAAGAATAAATAACATCCCTTAATATGAGCGTTCTCTAGTCTGAACTTACCAGTAGGATTTGCAACAATGAAAAAGGTGAAGACAAGAGAATAAAGTATCCTCATTTTCCAAAAATTGAAGGGGAACTGATGGAGAAGAAAGTTTAAAAACAGCGTAACTGATGGATATTCTGATATTTCGAGTATATATAAACTATTTTAAAATATCTGTGCTTTTCGCCTTCCCTAGCATTTATCGTTAATTCGTGTTGAAATAAGTACCATCTAATGAACAGAGTGCTGAATAATCTCTCTTGCGCAAATTGTTATTGTACCCTGAGACACTCTTTGCTCAATGATTTATGTTCAAAATCGCAGATTGGAATCTAATGAATTCTTCTTAAAAACTGTCCACAAAACTCAGAAAAACAATCTGAGAATAATAGTTATTTCCATTGTTTTCTGCGAAAGTTTTGTAATTCTTTTCTCAAAAATTTGACTTGAACTTTCATTCTCTAATCGAAATAGGAAATGTGATTCCATCAGGAGATTTTTTTATCCAAAAAATCCAATTGTGGGCTTGAACGGAATATTTATCAACGAAAGTGGGGATTCCTTTTTTAACAAGAACATTTGGTTTGCCCTGAAGAATTGTAATTTTCCTCCAAGCGATTATTCAATGAAGTAAGACAAAACTTCTAGAACGCAGTTGGAATTTGACCCAGAAAGTTGAATTTTTAGGAAAAAATAGTCTAGTTTTAAGCATGAAAGGAATTATTTTCTACCAAAAATGATGAAAACTTGATTTCTAAGGAAAAATTAATATTGCATCCCGTCCACCGATTTCTTCGGGAACCTTTCCGAAATTAATGAAAAATTGGATGTGACGCTTTAGAATCCTCCTTTTTGAAATAGTATAGTCATGATTATCATTATTTAAGTAATAATTCCGGATTCTGTTCAAATTTTAACAAAATGACTTTTGTACATCGCTGTAGCTTCTAATGTTATAAAATTCTTTGCGCAATATTTCAGACGCTACTTCATTTTTCTAGATTTTAAAAATACGTATGTCATTATTTGGGCATCTGTATTGATATAAGTTAACCTTGAAAAGCTTAGAGAACTAGACATCGAAGGAATGTATAAACTTGATGCTCATTAGGATAGACATTTTTAAAATAAAGTTCTTCCACAAAATTAAAATCATCAAATGAATAAGGTTCTTCCCGTGAGCAATACCAATAAAATTCTACGTGTCTTTGGAAAGTATGGAAATATTAGAGCATTATCCCCAATCTCTTTTGGCATCACTTTCGTTTTCAAAATAATTCGGAAAAATAAAATTCTGATTCAATAATCGGTGATGAGTCAATAATTATCAACCTGAAAATTATGAATATTAAAAATAAATATATAATATAGAATATTATATAAAGTGTATAAAAGTATACCTAATATAAAACAGAAAAAGTAAATTAGGACTCAAAAGTATTTATTCTCTTGTCGTTTACAACAAATATCCAACAGAATAGATTATTTACAAACCAAAACCATATTTTTAATCGTAATAGTTGGGCTTCCAAACAATAAATATTGGGGCGCGATTGATAAAAGAATCCAAAGCTCTTAGTCCAATGTTTCCTGCTCTAAAACATTCACCGAATTTTTTTTCTAGTTTCTTTGTCTATCAATTTACCTATAAATGTATAGCAATACTTTGAATTTATGAGGAAATTGTAAGACACAGATAGAAAGAAAATTTATTGAATAAGGCCTTTTCTCTTCCTAGCCTGATTAAAAAATTCACAGAAAATTTTGTTGTTTACTTTAAGGCTTCTCTCTGTCATTTGTCTCAAGATTGATATCTGATCCGCTTATCACTTCACCGACATGATTCCACATTGGCATTCCTAGATAATAATAATCGCCTCTCTCCAGTCACTTGGAACTTCACTGCTCACAGCACACATGTTCATAAACTCACAAAGCTGCACTAGAGAATATCCGCCACTGAACCCAAGCGTTTCATAGGTAATAACAATAAATAAAAATAAAATCATGTTGCATTTTTGTATCTTCTTCCATTTTGATCTTATCTTTGCATTCCTTTGCTAGTAAATTTGCTTTCCTCTCTTTATCCACGGGTATTTTATCATTCCACCACGCATCACCGGACTTTCTTCCTACAGTCGCAGTACCACACACTTCCGATGCACTCTTGAGCATTCTATTCCGCCTTATTATTAATGCACCCTCTACATTTTTTTGCCTAATTCTGTCTTCCAATAATATTCTTTGTGATGCCACTAAATATTTACCAGCTTTTTACGAATGAAACAATGACGAGAAAGGTCTATCTTGAAGAAAGAAGAACATATCAAAACATATCAATTTTTATAATACGTGCAATGAAAATTCGACTTTCGCCGCCTCTTGAGCAATGCTAATATGGCGAATTACTGCCGAGATTTCTGTTCATCACTGTAAATCAGCTGGAGCGGCGAAATTGAAACAGTTCTGCGAGCAGAAGAAATTTGAGAGTGTTTCTGTATTGACATAATTGAGTTGCGCGCGTAATTGACGTCAATAATGCCAAACCATTACCGTAATTTTATATGTTATTGTCACATGTTGTCAACCATAACCTTAAAACCCTAATTTTTCTCATTTAGCTATGTCGTCGAAAGCCCAGTTTTCGATGCACTTTTCATGAAAGCTATTGTACATGGCGAGCGGCGAATGGCGAAGATCACTGACTCGTGTGGTGCTGCCCTCGCTTTGTTCGGGCCAGCAATTCCACACTCGTCAATAATCTCACCCATTCACCACTCACCCTGTAATATACTATTCTGTTAATGGGGTCAAAGTTATAACTTATCACTGAAGTTTCAACAAAACGCAAATATTAGCCTCGTCAATAGAGACATTCAAATAGAAAAAAGTTCGGGTTCCAATTTTTTGACGTAGAAAGTTTTCTACCATCTTGAATTTTCGTTCTCTTCTGGTGATCTCGCGTAATTCTTATCTCACAACAAAAATGGTAAAAAAAAACAAAATTGAGAAGAATTATATTTCCTACATCTTTGGATTGAACAGTTTTTACGAATTAATTATATTTATCGCCGATATCGAGTAAAAACTGCGCAAAATTTTGACATGGACGCAGTTTTCTCCATTTTTCGGTCATTTGTAAAAAAATGTGTGCCATATTGAAATAGCAAAGTTGTAGAAAATTGAATTTCCAATAACTTTTGTATCAGAGAGTTTTTCATACGGACTATACATCACGGTCGGGAACGCGCTCAATATAGCGCAAAGTGGGAATCTGGCCGCATGACGCTGTATTACGTGTCTCGCAGCCGTCCCGAGCGTTCTCGGAAACACCGACGTATACTAGAGTTATGTTGTTTTTCCACTTCGCACTATATTCAGCGCGTTCCCGACCGTCATGTATGGTCCACATGAAAAACTGTCTGATACAAAAGTTATTGGAAATTGCATGTTCTACAACTTCGCTAGTTCAATATGGCCATCATTTTTCATGCAAATGGCCGAAAAATTGAGAAAACTGCG
Organism: Neuroterus valhalla; assembly: GCA_011762715.2. Classification (NCBI taxonomy): domain Eukaryota; kingdom Metazoa; phylum Arthropoda; class Insecta; order Hymenoptera; family Cynipidae; genus Neuroterus; species Neuroterus valhalla. Next base: position 11,284 of record WSXT02076952.1, read on the forward strand.
CCTATGTTACAATATTACGCCGTTTTTGCTCAATATCGGCAACAAATATGACCATTTTGGGAAAATAGTTCAAATAAAAAAGGTGGGGAATACAATTATTCACAACTTTGTATTCACCATTTTTGTTGAAATATAAAAATTACGCGAGATAATAATAAAAAAATTCTGCCCGCTGCGCGGTAACATTCTCATGACGCGCTTCGCTCGCGAGTTTAAGCGCGCCTAGGGATCGCGTGATTTGGATCTCGCGCTTCAAGCTCGGCTCCATACGTGTTTAATTCAGTTTACAGTGTAATGCATACACGGAATTACGAATATTGCAAAACTGATGAAAACTTCCACTTCTATGAAGATTTCTTTTTCATTTTTGATATTCTTATATTAAGTTCACTTAAGGCTCGACTGGCCTTAAGGAACACATTCTCATTACAATACTTGCCACTGATATTTACATCTCGCATAGTTTCGATAGCAAATTGAATTTTTCATTGTTTAAGAAGCGTTGTCACGATGAAAAGAAAAAAAAAACGCCGTATTAAGAAAAATTACATGTAAAACTTGTGAAACCTTTTAGGCAGAACAATTTTTCTATAAATTATCTCCTCTCGTCTCTTATTGTTTGGTTTGAAGATTGAATTTTTTTTTGTAGGTGTGTTAACACAATGAAAACGAAAACTATTCGTCCTATCGAAAAATAATCAACAATGAGACTTTTTAAGGTAAACAATTTTTGTTTCCTTCATTTTTCTCATGTCTCGTATAGTTTTGCTCAAAAATGGAACTTTTCATTTTTGGTAACATTTTCCTCGATTTGAACAAAAACTATGCATCTGATGAAAAAATGGT
>WSXT02076963.1:0-12129 GCA_011762715.2 Neuroterus valhalla
TTTATATTGGCAGAGAATTCAATTCGAAGCTTTTCTATCTCGAAATGGGTAGATTTATAATATTTCAAACTTTGATCGGGTCTTGGGATATGTCGATAAGCAAGAGCCCCAATGAGTGTCTTCAGCAGCACTGACTCGCGTAGTCGTAGTCTGCTCCCTTGGCGCACAACTTCAGTCTCACTGAGCTCAAACATAGGACTCGCCAGTTTCTCTCAGTTGACTATGCTTTTCCGCGATGTGAATGGCGAATTCCGTCTTGACCAGTATCTTGTAAGGAATCTAAGGATCACATTGTACTACCGTGAATATATCTAAGATGCTGGTGCTATGCGGGAAAGAATAAAATAGCGACCGGTCTCGCTGTTGCTAAACGAGTCTCGCCAACACCATCTGCTACCGGAGGTCCGGAGCATTTCTGCATCCCTGAATATTCATATTTACAAATAAAATAACTATTCCCTCAGCCTAAGGGTAAGTCATTTTAAATTTTTTCGATCAAAGGATCCCGCAAGAGCCCAGAATGTTGGTAAATTTTCCCTATTGCTTTAAAAATACACAAAAGAAAATAAATACGGAAGTCAGTGCCACACCTATTTTCAAAGTCGAAACTATCCAACGCCTTCTACGTTATTTCTACGAGATCATCAACATTTTTTAATGCAAGGGACGGTGTTAGTCACTCAAATAAGAGTTAGTGTTTGCTCGAACAAAGACTTTATTTGATTTAGGTAAAACTTTCAGTTGGTCTGGCAAAGGACCTGCATTATTTAAATAAATTACGAATAGCTTTTTCTGAAATCGCCATACCTTGTGATTCAAAAAGATCTTACCCCTATTTTGCGCTTGGTCCTACTGAAAAAAAAACTAAGCAAAACAAGGTTTTCGGATGAACATTTTTTGCCTCATCATAGATGCAGTCTTGTGACGGTAACGATTTCGGACAAATTTCAATTGATATAATTGAAGGGTCTGCGGTCCATTTCTGTTACCTGACATTTGGGACATTTTTCCCAGCGTCGAAAAAACTTTGCGGCAGGCCTATGCTGCAGATAGCGAAAAGCGATTTATGGGCATTTATACAAAAAAATCTAAACGGAATTTTCGCGTTTGCTCAACGCGATAGTAACTGCATGTTGAAACTCTACCAAAAAACGCAAAAACCTGATTTCCGGAAAAAATGTCAGTTAACAGTAATAGACCGCGGACCCTTCAATTGAACGTTCCTCATTTACAAAATATCTATTACAGTGTATCTAATACCGTTGCAGTAAGTTGATGAAATTTGGTAGGCTCATTCCAAGCACTGATATCTCAAAACTGTCCGTGGGATTTATGAAAATATCGATAACATATTTTCCAAGCTCTTTTGAATGTTTTGAAAATGGGTTTCTGATAGTAAAATTTGTTCCAGACTCTTAATTCAGAGTTCAAACAAGACCTTGAAAATAACGCTTTTCGAGACGAATTAGTTGACATATGACATGACTATATTTTATTTAAAAGTGCGGTAGGTTCCAGACACATAATTCGAAATTATTCAAGAACATAAAAAATTAACTAGTTCGAGAAGAATCGATTGGTGATTGAAATAAATGACAAAAATTTTAATTTCAAACATTAAATTGTTACCATTACGAAGCTTTCTTCATGAGGAAGCAAACATATTTGCTGACGGGAAGCAAAATGCTCGTGAAATGAGCACAATATAATTATAAATAAAAAGTTGAAGCAACCAAGATCGAGTTCACATCTATATCAGATTATCTTATGTTCTGCATTATTCTGAATTATAATATGAGTTATTCTTCAGCTAAGGATCATTTACAGTTCTCGAATATTGTCAAAAAAGAATACGAAAAATAAAAGATTTTATCTGTTAGGAATCGTGAACGGCAAACCCGATTTCCTATTCACAAAAATAATAAATAGAAGAGTTCTTAATTGAAGAAATATGTTTATTTTTGAGTTGATTGCAGTCAGTACTTTTTTTTTAGACAACTTCAAATCAGAAGCATGTGAAATTCGAACATTTCACTTTCAAAATGTCTTTCATTATATCACAGATGTCCAACGCGTGAGCAACGGTGTAAATAACTGTCACTCGTCAATCCTCTCTCTTACCACCTTGAATGAGTTCATGCGGTGAGCGCGATGTGGGAATAGGAAACGAGAAGAGAATTCTCGAAGGAGCGCTTGGAGAAGGGGAAGGAAGGAGAAGCGCGCTAGCCTCGCGTTGGACACCCCTGCATTATATAATAAAAAACAATATTTGTATCCAGAGGAAGGCAATTTCAAATTTGAACCTTCAAAAATTCAACAATCTCAACAATTCATGCACACCAATATTCCAAAATAGAACGATTTCATTGTAGCAGAAAATCTGAATCATTCTGGAACTGAAACTTTTGAATTTTATTCTTTTGTATTGTAATCGTGGATTGAAGCAATTTCCAATCAGATAAATATATAGATAAATATGATGCAGTTCACAAAATTCGAAAAATAATAATTTGAAGCAATTCTATCCCATAAGAAATCCATAATTGGAAATTTTTGGATCTAAGTGTTTCCAATTAGAATGATTTCGCCAGTTTTGATGAAATCAAGGTTTTTGTGTGATATTAATGAAGGGTCAGTCGAAAATGTGTTCTCCGCTGGCACGCAAATTTCTTCTGAATTTCCATAAATTTCCAATAGAAATATATTTTATTATATCTCATTACATTGCAAATTTCTACAAAACCCATTTGAAATTATAAAAATTTTAATGCGTAGTTCTAAAATTATCTTCCAAGCAGTTAAATGTTGTGAAATTTGCTGTCATACGTTTCAGGTGGAACGTTACATAGGAATATTGGGCAGTACGAACATATTATAACATGCGTCATGCTTAATTATTTTATGCATCCATATAAAAATCATTTGGATCGCTTAACCTTTTTTCGTGGAGGTAAAACATAAATCTTCAATGCATTGCTCATATGAAGCTTCCAACAGAAGTCTTTTCTTCTACATTTTTGAAGGCGTGAAGAAATACACTTATCTCGGGTCACCACGCCGCTACTTTCAGAATTGGCTTTAGGTTTAACTGCTTATGTCTCTTTCCCCGCGCGAGCCTTGACGGCCTACACTGAAGGCCGTCGCTTGAGTAGTCAGGGCCGTACCGCGTACTTTGAGATTGTTTACTTGGCGACTCTCTGCGTGTGGCGGTCAGATACCATATGCTGCCCTGAGTGTTGACATAAGAGTGTACTCGGTCATCGCGACCTACATCATGACCCGGGTCGAGTTTATAGACAAGTGATATTTATACAGTTCAACTAGCAAAAGGAGTTTTCAATCTTTTGAATGGAAGGAATTTAGATAAAACCTTACTGTTTTCATAATTGAAAGATATTTTGAGGGAAAAATTAATTATTCTAGAATGGAATTGCTAGAGTTTGGTCGATAAACATTTTTCAGCTGAACAGTTTCAAAACTAATTGAAGCAAATTCTTGACACTTTCCAGAAAGTAACTCGCTCTAGTTATGGTTGCTTTGGAATGTACGGTCTGGTACTTATTAAAGGTTGATCAGATATTCCCCCCCCCCTTCCCCACCTACTTTTCTAAATTCAAAAATACCAAAGTTTTTTTTCTTTAATTTGCATGACAAAAACTTTCATATGAGCCAACCCTAGGGAAATGAGACTGAAAAAAATCTTCAATGACAATCCTGTATAGAAATAGTCCCACTTGGCCCCATCAAAAGTAGGCTTCGACCTAGGGTCAGGCTGTTTTGAAGTTAAAGTTACCGGCAGTGTGTAATTCCAGAATAAAAATATATATTCGAACCCGTGGATATGGGAATATAGTTGCATATAATATATTCATCCTAAATGTGAATATGGTATATGCTTGTAATTACACTGTTAGACAATTTGCTATTCCTTATCTACTATTTACATTATTTACATTGATCTAACATCTCCTTCCACTTCTCCTCACACATCTATCTCCATTCCTCCTCTCCCTTCCTTATCTTCCTCTCCATCTTACCCAGCACCCCCTCCACCCATGCAATCGCCTTTTTTTCCGCACTTTCATGCAGGATTACCTCCATGCTTATTCCACTCCTTTCCACCTCCTCGCAATCTTCTACCCAGTGTTTCACCTTCGCATACCCCTTTCCACACAACTCGCACATTCTCTTCTTCTCCGGAAGCCAGAACCTATTAGCGCCCTCCATGCTTCCACATCTCATTCGTTCTATTATCTCCTGGCTTCGCTTCTCTCCTTTCTCACACAAATATCGCGCTCTATCGTTGGCATACACCACCCATATTGCTCATTATACCTTGACCCTCTTATCCTCTCTTCTCCTTCTGCCTTCTCTCTCTCCATGCCGTTCCTCTCAACAATCTCATACACCTTCCTTCCTTCCTCGTAAATTATACTCACCTCATCCGCATGCACACCATTTTTTCGAAAATACCTTTCTCTCTCTACCTCCATCTTTCCATCTCCTCTGCTGTCCTCCTTCTCCGATCAACACTCTCTTTGAAGCCTACTTCTCCTCTCTTCCAAGAATTTTTCCTTATACTAACACGCTCGGCTACCTTTTAGGATCCGTAAACTCGTTCTCTCCGTCTCCCTCCTAATGATACAACTAGGTGTGCTTCTGTTCAACCCTAGTGTCCATTTGATGTACCTCTTCTGTACCCTATTAACCTCCTCACTTTTCTTCTACCCCCCACCCCTAATCCACGCAGTAGCACACTCATCACAAGCGAGTCGAATAGCTTCATCCTTCTTTCAAAGTCTTTTGCAAACAACCTCTTTACCGATTCGCACACCTGCCTCATCACAACATTTGCACTCCTTACTCTCTCTCTTTTTATATGACCATTCACTTTCCTATACCTCTTGAATAGGAAACCCAGGTACACAAACTCTTTCACCTACTGCACAGCCGCGTTGGGCTAAGCAGGTACTCCTGCCTCAACCCCCTATCCATCCACAAACCTTCCGAGATCCTGCCCCCCCCCTTGCCCTATCCTTCGTCTCTTCACACACCTCCCTTACCCTCTCGATCAGACCTTTCTCAACTCCCTCCTTCCCCATCGCCTTCCATAACCTCCCTCTATCAACTGAAGAAAACGCTCCTTTGAGATCTTCGAAAAACGCGTAAGTTTTCACCTCTTTGTCGCTATTGCCCTGTCCACCACGTGCTGCAAAATGTAAACATTGTCGGTAGTGCTCCTATCGCTCTGAAATCTGCCTGCGTCTCCAGCACTATACCTTTCCCCTCAACATCATTCCTTAGCCTCTGTTAGAACCATCGCGTAAATTTTGTACGCCGTATTTATCAATGTGATTCCTCTATAATTTACCTGCTTATCCCTGTCTCCTTTCTTATACAGTGGCACTATCAACTCCTCTTTCCACTCTCCTGGAAATCCCTCACCCCTCCAAACCTTCATAACAACCTCTTTTAGTCTGCCTCTAACTGCTGTTCTACCAAATATTCATGCTTCATTTTGCACCCTTTCCAAGCATGCTGTCTTCAAAATTTTTAACTCCCTCATCTGTATTTCTATCTCCTTGTCATTTAACTCCATCCCTCGTTTTTTACTTCTCTCATTTCTTTTTCGCTGGTCTAAGCCCTGAAAGACTCTTCAAAAACCTCTCTTCACTCCTCACTTCTTATCTCATCACTTATTCCCTCCCTACGCTTTCTAAACCTAATAATTATCTCCCTCACGTCCTCCTTGGTCTTGAAACTTTTCAACTCTTCCTCCAGATCTTTCTCTCTCCCTTGCTCTTTCCTTTTACACATCATCCTAAACTCTTTCATTATTTCTACGTACTCTTCCCTCTACACGGTACCCTGATTCCATTTTCTATACTTCGTAATAACCCTTCTCTTTATCCTTTTGCATTATCTATCCCAACACGGTTTCACCATCCCTTTTTTCTTCTTTCTGAATCTTTTCTTTGGCACACACCTGATGAGGTGTGATCTTCACTTTCAGATCTTCCCATATCTCTTACACCTACTCCCCTTCGAAACCTACTTCTCCTAACTGCTCCTGGTATTTCTCTTTAGCCTCCTCCGTCCATATTTCTCTCTCCCCCATCAAAACTTCTTCTCCTTGCCTTCTGCCGCCTACCCCTCTTATCCACAAGCCTAATGGCTGATGGTCCGACTCTATCCTCCCTTCTACTTCGAATCTTCCTGTCTCCTCCCACCCTTGTATATTCATGATCACGTAGTCTATAACTGATGCCCCCACCTTGCTCACATACGTGTACTCTTCATCTTCGTCCTCTGTTATCATACCATTCGCGACCGCCAACCCTCTATCCATCATCCAGTCTCCTAAAATACCCCCCTCCTTATTCCCTCCCTATTCTCGCATTTAAATCCCCGCCCCCAGTACAACCATTCCCTCCTCTCTCTCGCCTATAACTTCTTCCACCCTACCATTAATCCTCTCCAACCCATCCTTATTGTACACCGTCACAAACTTGCAGGTCACCCCTCCTATCTTCACAGCCCTCATTTGCACCTCCTGTCCCTCCCCACAACCATGAATTTCTCCTTCAAAACCCTCCCTGATCCCCGTTATAATATTCTCACTAGCCTTGATTTTTTTGGTTTTTTCATGGTTTCACCATGAAAATCGCCTAGTCGCTAATTTTCACTATCACGTTCGTAATCAGCGCATCAGAATACATAGGTATACGCAGTGTGAAGGATTTTGGGGGTGGACCTCAATCGCAAGTTCACCCTCTTTTTCAACCTGACCGCCTCTTGGAGCCTTCACCTAAACCCCCTCTGTAGCCTTGGTTCTATCCTGACCCACTCCTTGCTCTCTACCCATGTTTCTACCATTGCGAGAAAATCAAATCTATGTGAGACATTTCGATTGCGGGTAGGGTCCGAAATTCAATTTGTTTGACATAAAATAATTTCAATTCTGATAAGTTCAGAAAATATATAAAATTTTATTAGACATAATAGTCACGGATTGGGACCAAAATGTAAATAAACACTTTTAGGACCTATCCTGTTTCTTTACTCCTTCTACTATTTTCCTACTTCGCACTTGCTGTTAAAGAACTCCACGTGAACAACGCGAACACTATTTCAATGTTTTTTAATGAAAAATCGAAATGAGAGATGTTTAGTTTGTATTTTTGATCAGAAGACCTAATTTTTCAAATAGAACATTTCTATCTGGAACTACGGTAGACTGTTTTGAAGTTTAAAGGAGACTATGCAATTTTTTCGGGGAGACGAGCCGCGGCGTAATGGAAAAAGGGGATCTTTTTTGTTTTTTGGAACGAAGTTTCCTACGGCGCGTTACACTCACTTGGCAGTTAGGGCCTAAAATTGACAAAAACGTGAGGAACATGACCTCGAAACTTTTTGCACTGGTGCACTACGGCTATGCGTGCACGCGTACCAAGCCGTATACTTTAAGTTCGTAGTGTATGTGTGTTCAAAAGGGAGAAGAGGGCGCGAGAGAAAGAGAAAGAGAGCGCGGGGATGGCGTTTTCTCTCCTTATCGCTGCCTTTCCTCACGTTTTTCGATTTATTACTCAAAATTCTTGTGGGTCATTATTAATATAACCTCTCTCCTATATTCTTTTCTTTTGCAGCAATGATACACTGAAGAGAGCAATAGTTTTAAAGTTACAGAAATAAATATTTATTTTAAACTTTAAATCTTCAATATTCTTTATGTAAAATTGAGTATTACTGCAAAATCTCGGCTTTTCCAAACTTCATCATTTTACTGGTAATAATTCATTTAGTTACATTCACTGATCATTAAAAACGAGAATCGGTAAAGAGAAGGGGGAAAATTTTTGTTGTGTTTATTTATGTTTTTTAAATTAATGGAGTGTTATTTTTAAGAAGGTAAATTTTCGAAAAGGTGTGGTCACATCTTGAACCCCTCTTCCTAGCTTCCTTCCTTCAGTCATTGAAACGTATTTTTTTAGAGAAAACTTGGGTAAAGGGATTCGAGATTTGACCAGTCACTCTTTTGTGACTTTTGTGAATTTATTTCGAACGTTTTAATGTTAAATAAGTCAAGCCCGTTGTGTAGGCCATTGTCTATGACGTGAGCATAGTTTCAGCCGCTGCAGATGTAACAGAATGTGATATTTCCAAAACAATGATGCTTTGTATTGTTCTGAATCATACCCCGAGATCATCACTGTTCATAGAGACAATTCAATATAAATCCTAATTTTGAGCATCAACAAAAGCTAAGTTTTTATCTAATCTAACCTCCGAAAAATGACACGTGTTTTAGTGAAAAATATTTCAAAACAATAACTTTTTCGCTTCCCCGACTGCCTCTAGTTCTTAATGACCAATTTATGTCTGAAGAACGGCTCATCGTAGAGCGATTTTGACAACATTTTTATGTTTCCGATAAAATTCAGAAAAGCCATCATTCTGCAGTAAACCCTCAAATTTGAGTAATATACTTTTGACTCTTATGTGCATAGCTAGGATACATTTTGCATATATATCTTATTCAGCATTTTTTGCGACATAGACCCATAAACTGAAAACTATGAAGTAAGCAATATTTACTGTGTCTATTATATTTATGAGTAGATTTGATAGCTTATAATCGGAATTCAATGATTATATTTTTATTATTCCTAAACATAAGTTGAAAAAATCGGCTTTTTCATTCTCAGGAAAAGAATGCACAAAAATGTAAAGAGTATCGTAAAAAAAAGTAATGCGTGTCGTTGGAACACGCGGTACGAGCGAAGTTCCGAATACGTATTATTAACATTTATTACCACTTCGGTCCCAATTCGTGACCATCATGTCTGTAGAAATAATATATATTTATTGAACTTATTTAAATTGAAATTTTTTATTGAATCTCGGTCCCTACTCGCGATCGAGATGTTTTACATAATATAAGACATGTCTTCATCGCTTACAAATATTCGAAATTAATTTGGGATTTAGTAAAATAATTAATTTCAGATTAATTCCATTCTGAAGCGTCTAAGGCAGAGCTGATTCGTATAGCCTTACTAAAGAGTCCAATGGAACAGCCCAGGACGAAACATTTCAACATCACAAGAGAGGGAAACTTTTTGCACTGTTCGTGGATTTCAAAGCAGTTTTTGATTCAGTGAACAGAAGAGTCCTTTGGAAGGCCATGTAGGAAAGAGGAATAATTTGTGGAGACAAAGATAAGGCTGAAGATAGGAGAAAGAAAGAAGAGGAATCCCGGGCAGGATGAGGACTTGGAGAAGGGTGTCCGTTAAGTCCTCTACTCTTTGGCGTCATAATGGCAGACTTAAAGGAAAAGATGAATAGGCAAGGAAAGGGGAGACGATAATAGAGCCAGGCAAACTGTTTTCGTCGGCATACACAGACGATGTAATGCTAGTAGCGGATGACGGAATAGAGATGAATCTGATGGTGAGATAGCGAGGAATGGATGAAGAAGCTGGAAGAGTTGAGAGAGAAAGCTAACCACACTGGGTAGGGCCAAAGATGACTCCCAAAGAAGAAAAAACAGGATTAGTGTTTCGGAATTGAGCTACAATATGTAGAATGACAGTGATGAGAGGAAACCGAAGCCCAGGGCACAATCGGAAATGTCTAGGATTAAGGATAGTATGTAAGAAGATTTATAAGGAATAGCTGATAAGGTAGTACTTGTAAGATACGCACGCAGCGCGCTATGGTAATTTGCCCGCGCAGCGAACAGATTTTTCAGTTGGGAACGGACTGACGATGATGAGGGGAAATAGGGCGAAGGGACAGGGATTGGGAGAGGGAATAGGAGAGAATTTGTTATTGTCTGGTGAAGAACGGGGAGGGGAAGAGGGTATTGGCAAAGAGTGTTGGAATATGGAAGAGGAGGGAGGTGTGGTGAGAGTTGTTGGGAAAGATTCATATAGGGAAGGATTGTTGTTGGTGAAAGAGGAGTAGAGAGGGAGGGATGGGAAATTTGATTCAAGCTAATAATATTCTTTTATGCTCTCATCAAATTTTGTTCCAATCAATTGGGCAAACATATATTTATTTCAATATAATAAAATACATTCACTTTTTGCTGCGATTGGCATTTGCATTTATTTTGGTCCTACAAACTTCTTGACCTGGATAACTTCTGGATTAGTTGATTGAAGGCTTTCTGCCTCAATAAATATGTTTCCAATTCTGGATTAGGGTTAGGGTCTGGAGCTCGGATGCCGTTATATTTTAATATCTGAACTTCCCTGAGTGTCAAAAGAGTATTAGCACCATCACTCAAACGCACAATAACCATATTTTTAGCAGCATCGTAAAGTGGACGAAGGTAACCTTTTATTGATACACCAATCAAGAAACCATCCTCTGTTACATGTAAGACAGAAAGTATTTTGTTGCTTACTTGTGCAAGTCCACCATTAAGTTTCGCGTAAAAAGCAAGACCTCGGCTGGTAGCTGGAAGACCTCTGTGACGTTCTAAAACTTCAGCTTGTGTTGTTGGTTCTGAATCTGTTTCAGTAATATGAAATAAAGATAAGTATATTTAACACATGAAATTTGGAACTCATAATAAAGGAATATTTTAGTCCATTCCAATGAAAGATCTTGTTTGTTCAGGAGAAAATTCTGGTCTATTTGTGCAAAACTTAAATTGATCTAGCAAAGGTTCGGCACAATTTGTCATGTCTTGTGTTAATTATTTGTAGAAGAGCTTATGTTCATTATTTGCTTGATTGTAAATAAATTTCCCCTCAATATATTTGGTAACTTCGACCAAAATAGTTACTTTGATCAACTGAATATTCCTCCAAATTCAACAATACGATTCGACTAAAAACATGTATTGATTTAAGGAAAGAATTGTTTCAATCACAATATTTACCGTAACTGATAGAGCGAACAGCTGCAAAAATTAGGAAGAGTGTCCCAATTAGGATCTGCATTTTCTCAAAAAAGAGAAAACTGGTTTATGCTGATTTCGTCAACTTACACTGATGATTTTTCCACAAGCTGATTCAGTATTATATAAGCTAGAGGCTATAATAACGTGAACAGGTAAGTCATTCTCAGTCACTTAAGCCATTTACAAAGACGGAATAAAACGGGGAGACTTTGTTTTTTGATACATGTGTTTGTATTTCATAATACGTGTCCTTATATTCCAAAAGCGTCGGAATAATGATGGATTCATGGTATTTATCAAAACTTGAGGCATCTTGTAACCGCCAGGAACTTGAAAAAGTAGAAACGAACTGATTTTATCCAGACAAATAAGGGAACCATTGCTAACTGGATTGTAAAAATGATCATTATCTATTCATTTATTAATGCATCATTACAATTATTCATAAATTATTTCTAATGTATAATTGAATAATAATCTTTTTGTTTCACCTTGAAAAAAGACGCATTTCTTACATGAGATACACAATCAAATACAAAGCATAAGGCGTCATATTAGATTATATAAGATTCAGATAAGAAGTATGTTTGTACGTATACCTGCTTATGAACAAAAACTGTGTACCTATCGGCGTCACTATCATTGTGGATATTATTTTTATCTATGCAAACGAAGCCTAGTTTGCAAACTCAGCCAATTAGATTGATTAAAAAAAAGTTCCAAAAAGGGTCCAAAAGTTAACCTTACTTTTATAGGAGACCAGTTATATCATCTATCATGACATCTACATATTTTTTGGCCAAAACATTAAACAACATAATCTAAGCTGCCTTAACTAAACCTGAATCCTTCATCACAAAAGCAAAACATTTGAAAGATATCATAATTAAAAACAAAATTCCCAATTAGCACACTCTTTTCTCTCTTGATGCCTCATCATTATTCACTAATGTTCCGTTAGAGTTGGTACCTAAAGGTATTGACAGTAGATTGGACATAATTAAAACCAACACACAAATTCCTTTTTGGATGAATTTAAGAAAGGTATCAAATTCCTAATGGAGTCAACCTCTTTTAGGTTTGATGACTGTTATTACAAACAAACGTTTGAAACTTCAATGAATACCAGTTTATTATCGGCAGGCGGGTGGCACTCCTATAAAGGCCTGTAGAATGAATGTGACGTGAGATTTGACCAAAGCCGCGTGCGGCGCTGG
>WSXT02076974.1:0-12129 GCA_011762715.2 Neuroterus valhalla
AGCTTTGTGCCAACAACCAAAATTTTGCAGTGCCAACAAAAACTGCCTAACAAAACGGTTTTGTTGCGATTACAAAATTTTTTTTCTCAGTGTGCATTGAATAATTAGGTATAATATTATTCAACGTATCATAACTGAGCCACAGCAACGCCTGGCCGAGTATGCTAATAAACATATGAAGCAAGATTACTCTGATTCCATTTTGGGATTCTACATTTCAGTCACTTTGAAAAATATATTTTAAGAGAAAATAAGTTTGAAATACCCAATTCAGAGCATTTGAAATATTGCAATTCTCGGTTAACTAGTTTTTGCATGATTTTCAATTTTTCAGGATAACAATTTATTATTTTTGACAAAATGATTTGGAAAGGGAAAATTACTCCAAAAAATTTAATAAATTCTGGAGTTGATTTGGAATTTTCGATTCTGAGATTTTTTAATTGGAACTTATTGAATCTTAAGTTGAGAGAATTGAATTTCTTATTTGAAAATGATGAAATTCAAATAACTTTCTATTGGAAGCTATCCTATTTTGTACAGTATCACCTGAAATGATTCAAGTTTCCACTTTTTAAACTTAGGACTATTTGACATTCAACCTGAATTATTATATTTGGATCGACTATTTTTTAAAACGATAATTTCCAAACTTAATGAAAGAATATTCGATGCAGACGGATTTCAATTCAGATGTATACAATTTCATTTCTAAAAAGTTTACACTTTAAAACACTTTATAAATTTTTGAACTATTTAATATCTCAGGGCTTTTTATTTATAACTTTACAATTTTCAATGCTTTCATGAAAATGTGATGAAAATTGGAATATTAAATTATTAGACTTCAATTTTTTTCCAATTGAGAATTATTTCACTTTCAATTCGTTCTATTCCCTTAACTCTAATGCTAAAGTACCCATATTTTGAGAGCTTCAAGTTCGGGACCATTCAATTTAAAATTCAAAATATGCATTTTCAAACTTTTAATCCAAAATTATTCAATTCCCAACTTTTTGAAATAGTGATTTTCCTGAAACGTTGCAATTCCAATGTCAATTAAACAATTTTCATCTTTGACAGATTTCAATTCAAATTCTAAAATGAAATCCTTCAACTTTGAGCCTTTTGAATTGAAAATGATCAAAATCTTCATCATTCTGAATTTAATTTGAAATAATCTTATTTTATTCATTTAAATCTGAAAATATTTGATTTCAAATGCTTCCATTCAGAAATTATATAATGTGCATTCCTATTATGTATTTTGAAATTATCCTCTTCCCAAAAAATTTTTTATTTTAAATCAAAAAAGGACTTTGAGAATCTTCAATTATCATTTACTTTGAATATTTCTAATTTGAACACGTATTATTTTCCGATTTTCGATACAATATCAAATTTTGAATGTTTTGTATCCAAATAAATTATTTAAAATATTCAATTGTAAATGCTTTGATTCAAAATCAGAACAACTTGGAAGTTTCTTATTCAAAATTATTTAATTCGAGAAAATGAAAACTCAAAATAATTCATATACTTGTAAGTATCATATGGAAACTTTAAATAAAAAATTCTTCAAGTCGACACACTTTCAATTTATATCGAGAAAATCAAAACTCAAAATTGATATAATTGTAAGTATCATATAGAGAACTTTCAATGCAAAATATTTCAAGTCAAGTATTTCAATTAAAAGATCATTATAACTTTTGTTTTTAATTTAATCGATTTTTTGGTCAAAAGTTCAAAAATTATTTTCAGAAAATCACCTCTTTTTTCACAAGATTCATTTTTTAGTTAAAAATTCATAATCATTAGAGTCCAGAGAATCAAGTTTTGTGTAGAAATGTCGTGTTTTTAATAATAGAGGATTTTTTTATTTTGTTCAACACTTGAGTTGAAACCAAACTTTTTTGTTGGATTTCTTTCCATTTGGTAGAAATTATCCGTTTTGTTTTGTAAGCAACAATTATCATAGGGAAGTTTTATTTGTTCAAAGTTCAACGATTTGGTTGAAAATTATTTTTTTAAGTCTAAAATCAATCTGATTGGGTTGAAATTTCAACTTTTTTGTCGAAAGATAATCATTTTGTCCTGAACTTCAACAATTTAAAAACAATTTGTTTTCTTCTGGGCTGTACAAGTTCTGAATCAAAAATTCATCTCTTTTATAGAAAAATTCAACTTTTTCCTAAGAATTAAACTATACTTGGTCGGAAAACACCTTCCTTCTTAGAATTCATATTTTTGGGGTAAAAGTTCAACTGGTTTGCTGTAAATTTGTCTTCGTTGGTCAAGAATCGAAAAATTTGGTGAAAAATTATAGCCTTTTTCTTGAGAATCAATACTAAGTTGAATTTTCAATCAAGAAATATTAATTTCCACCAAAAAAGCTTATTTTCAATGAAAGTGTGAAGTTTTCAACAAAACCTATCTTTCACAAACAAATCTTTGTATTTTCAATTAAAGAAATGGAGTTCAACCAAAACAAATTTTACCAAAATTATTGAATTTTCAACAAAAAAGTAATCTGATCAAAAAAATTGAGAATCCCAACCAAAATAATTTAAATTTTAACTTTCTTCATTACCTGAAAATCCTTCTTTGTATGAAACTATTTTTTCCGTTTAAATCAAAATATTTGGCAGGTATAAAATGTACGTCTCTATCAAAAATTCCTCTTTTTGGTATACAGTTAATCTTCTTGGTCGATTTCATTTCAAATTAAAGGAAAATATTCATTGGAACAGAGAGCTTTTTTTATAAAAAGAAATTGAAACAAATCAGGCAAAATGCATTCATTGACACAATTTCATCGATCTGAATGTGGTGAAATCGTTATATCTGAACCACGTAATATTTTTCTCATCAACTGTGGCAAGTGTTGATGGTATAAAAAGGAATACCTAAGTGTCAACTTTTTATATTTTTATTCAGCTTAGAGTGCGGAGCAGATTGAAATACCGTTACTTTCATATAAATAACTTTCTCCTCACAATAAATTTTATTCATCTGGAACGATCATAAGACAGGTATGTCTCACGGTGGCCCCAAAACTATTGTACCGTCACAAAAATTGATTATAAACTCACGGCATTAACGAAATAATTGCCTTTCACCGGATACCCCCATAATTCATTAGCGTTATGCTTCAATGCTACCGTGAGGCCATAAACCGGGGCTCATAGCCAATAAGCCATAGGTACCTGTTCCCGCCAAGAGGCCATTGGGACAGTTTCCTCTGGATTCAATAAAAGCCAATAAAGTCTTCGGTTTGTAGAATAAAAAGGAATAATAGGAAATACCATGAAATTGCGATTTGTTTTCATTTTTCTCATCATCATTCAAACCCAACGGATGATTATTTCTGGACTGGAAGGGAATTCCATTTTTTGTCAGTCATAAATTGATGGAAGCGTTCTTCATTTTTATTCGAATAGAAACATTATTTTTCTTGACAAAAAATAATATTTTTTTTTTTCATAGTGGAATTTTTCTCATCCAGTTTAAAAATGATATATTCTATTTAAGAACTAGCAATAAAACATTTCACTGCCGAATAATAATATACAAATATTGAGCAAGATTAATATAATTACAATTTTGAATTGTACACTTCAATCAATCAAACATATAAAAAAATATTTTTTGACTTGATATTATTCATTCAATTTCGATTGATCAGTTTTTTGATGGTTTTATTTGAGGAGCTGCAATTTTTTATCTTCATAGATTTTGGGAAGGGGCTCCGAAAATGAGGAATCAATAGAATTTTCTTAGACTCTATTTACTATCCGTAGCTCAGTTGGTAGAGCATTCGTCTGGATAACGATAGGTCCTGGGTTCGGATCCCAGCGGATCTGAAGGCGGTCCTTTTTCACAGGAATTCGTATTTAATAGGAAATTAAAACTAAACAATTTAGAAGCCATTTTAGTAAACCCTCATAAATTTGAATTTGAAACTCTACCATTTTGTACGTTTGAAGTAAAACATGATTATCAAGAAAATGGCTCATCTTTTAGCTTTCGACCTTAATTAAATTCAGTAATGTTATTTATTTAAGATTTTAGTTCAAACTCTTGGAATCCTACAATATTGTGCTAATTTGAATTTGAAACTATAAAATGATGATGATTTAGGAATAGAATTAGTTAATTAACCAAGAACTGGTTAAATTATTTTTGAACTATAAAACGAAATAATTTCAACTGATACAATTCAAATCATGCAAGTTCCAAAATATTTGAAATTATTCTGACAATTTTCTATGGAAAACCAAGAAGGTTTGAAAAATCGACTTGTACTTATAACTTTCAACAAATTGATATTATCCTTCGTCAAACTAATATCAGGAGTCGAAAAAGTGTAGAGAATTCTTTTTATTTAATATAATTTGAGTCATGATTTATTGAATAATAATTAAATTTGATGAGTTGAAGGTTAAGTTCAATAGATCGAAGTTAAAAATTCAATAGTTCAATTAATAATTTCATTTCGTTCTATAATTTCGAAGATTTGAGACAGAATCAGAAGAATTCCAAATATTATCAATTGAACATGATCTTCATTTGCAATTTGTTTCTGAATTTCAATTCAAAAGATGAATAAGGTTTTTAATTCCTAAGCATTCATGAAAATAAACGAAATATACCATTTTTGAACATTAAATCCATAATTTCTCAATTTGTAACGTTTGAAATTCGAAATGATTCAACACATTATAAATTCTAAAGGCAATACAAAAATGTTCAATTCTGGCAGTTTTTAATTCAAACTTATTCAATTCCAAATTGAAAGAGTTAGAATGCTTCTTTCGAAATAATGAAATTTCAATTACTTTTCATATAAAATAACTTGTTCCAAGCCATGAATTGAAAATTGTTTAATTTCAAACATTTGTTCAATTGTACACCTGTATAGGTTATTGCATATAATTCGTCTTTTATTGGTTAAAGATTCAATTAAAAATGCGTTTTTTTGTAGTTTAAAAACACATTTTAAAAATTCTTTATTCCAAATTGAAATGAAAGCCTAAATATAAAATCATCCAAGACTAAATGATCCTAAAATTAATTGAATCATTTGAAAATGATTGAAAGTCTCTCAACTCTAACTTTTTTGCGCTTGAAGTTCTCTAAAAAGTACCTACTTACAATTATATCAATGAATGTGAATTTGCATTTTCTGTGATTGAATGATTTCAAATTGAAAGTTTTAAGAAAGAGGAGAATTTTAAAATACATGATAAGTATCGAAATTTATAATTTCTGATTAAAATTGAATTCATTAAAAGTTGAAGAATTGGACTTGGAAATTTCAAATTAACTTCGGAATTAAAAAGGTTTCTGATAGTTTTTGATTGATGTGGCTCGAAATTCAATATTTCCAGATCAATATTCAAGAAATATAATAAAACAAGTAAACATAAACAATTCAATGAATGATTATTTACGGGTGTTGAACTTGAAAAATAATTTTTTTCAATCTGAAATTCAACTGTATCATTTTTCGTTGTAAACTCTTCTGCTAGTTGAAAATTCATCTATTTTATTGAAGAATTCCTCTTTTTTGGTTGAACATTTAGTTAAAACTTCGTTCCTTTTTTGGCTTCCATTTGAATTTTATAAACTAAAACCTAACAATAATTTTCGACAAAGAATTGATATTCTTAAGAATTAAAAAATCATATTCAGTTGAAAAATCATGTATTTTTGTGGAAAATTTGAATCTTCAGGTAGCAAATTATTCTTTCTAGTAGGAACTTCAAAAAAATTGTTGAAAAGTCATTTTCTTTGGTGACAAAAACTACTGTTCTTTTGAGAAATTACTTTTTTTGTTTTAAATATCAACTCTTTTGTTTCAAGTTGAACTGTTATCCAGAAAATTCGTCTCTTTGATTCGAGAATTCTATAATTTGGTTGAAAAAAGTCTATTTAGGTTTTGGATTCAACTATTTTAACAAAAATAAACCGATTTAATAAAAAAATTTACATTTTTGTTTAAAATAATAATGTTTACATCATTTTTTACGAATTCATCGTTTCTCGTCGAACATTATTCTTGTAACAAAAATTTTGCCTTCTTCGTTTTCGGGTAAAAATTTGATCTGTCGAGTACAAATTTAACAATTTTGTTAGCAAGTTATCCGCTTTGATTCCAACTTTAACTATTTTGTTGGAATGTTTATCTCTCTGAAAGTGGAATTACATTTTTATTGAAAATTTAACTAGTTGGCTAAGAGTATAACTATACTGTCTTAATTTATCTGTTGGATTGTGGATATTTTATTTTAGTTGACAATTCCTCTCTATTGTTGTAAATACGACTATTATTGGTTGCGAATACATATTTTATGCTTGAAAATTAGATTATCATATTCAACATTCAACAATTTTTTTAGAAAATTATTATCCAGTTTAGAATTCAACTTTTTTGTTGAAAATGTATCTTTTTGGGTCACAGTTTTTTTAGTCTAGTAAAATTTAATAATTTGGTTTGATTACACAATAAGATTCAAAACTGGAAATCTACCTGTTCCATGTTTGGTTCAAATTCATTCTTCTCAGTTAAAGTTGGAAATTCCTCCCTTTAGATAGAAAAATAATCTTAAATTATTGATAAATTTATGTACTCTGTTGTACATTCGTCTTTGAGGCCTAAACATTAATTATTTTGAATGAATTTTCTTTTTATTTATTGACGAATCATTTTTTGTTGGAACCTTTTTTTTGTTAAAATTTGACTATGTGGTGGAAACTTGATTTTTTTTCGGGCAAAAATTAAACTATTTCGTAGAAGATAATTATATTCTTCTTTGTTGGAAGTTTAAATATTTAATTAAAAATTAATGGATTTTGTTGATAATATATTTTTGTCGGTAGGAAAAGAATCTTCTTGGTTGAAATTTTGTACATTTTATGAATGTTTTTTCTCCGGTAAATTTTTTTCGGGTCGAATTCAGCTATTCGGTGAACATCCATGTATTTGTTGTAACCTCGTTGTAAATTACTCTTTTTAGCAAAAAAACTATTTTTTTGGTAAAAATGTTGATTTTTCTAGATGGAAGTGCATCTATTTGAATGAAAGTTCATCTCCATTTTTTACCAATACAGTTATTTTACATGAATTTTAAAGAATTCAAAGGGATTCATGTTGATTCAATTTAAAATTTATTCTTCCCGTCTGTTTGAAAAAATCATTTCCCAGTCTCGTAGAGAGGAATATTACGTTTCTCAGATATCGATTTCCCCACATTTCGACCCACAAAATTGTGTCAATGAACCATTTGTGCCTCGTTGGTTTTTTATTTTCTCTATCATGACTGTCATCAGTTGTAAATTTCTCCTATTTATCTCAATTTATCACCTAATCGTCTCTTGAAACCTCTCAGAATAATTTCCATTTAATTTTTAATTATGTTAGATAAAGTAGGATAATGGAGTTGAGAGAATAAATTTTCCGAGCCATTTTGAATTTCTTAATGAGGTAGTATCAGCCATTTCTTCAATCGTCCATGATTGAGGTTCGACTTCGGAAAAGTTTAGGAATACTTCTAGCCGACTGCCGCGTATAACTTTCCCTCATTAAGTATAATCACTATTTGATGCAGATAAGTTCATTTTCGCGAGACCGTTTACCTCCCGATGAGCGCAAACGTTCAGCCCCCAGGGCCGAAAAGAAGAGCAATAAACCTCTGATTTATTAAACTTTTAATTAAGAGACTGATTCGTTTTTCAATGAATCTTCATTCAAAGGCATATTCCAGCACAAAGAAAATCGCATTTATAAGATTCGAAGCTCGATCCTTCCAACCTGAAAGCACTCCAGCGTACTTCAAGGTTCTTGAAATCGAAAACATTTCAGTCCATTTCAGACCCTTGAACTTTCATTTCTATATTTCTGAGCATTGTTTTTGAAGAAGGGAACTATTTTTCTAATATTGTGATAATAATAAACGGAAGCTACTATTTTTTAAGGAACTCCGCGCACTTTACATTGAAAACCGGCCCTAGTCAAATTGACTGAAATTGCAATATAATATAGTCAAAAGCCTCTGATCCTTAAATCCTTATCAGTATCATCCCAAGACAGTAATAAGCCCAGCCGGTTAGGATTAGATTATAGATCCAATAGAGGCAAGACATATTATTAGTCCAGCTAGTTGAGACACGACTATGTATCAGACCAACCAACAGAAGAAAGACATTTTGGTAATCCAGCCAGTTGGCACAAGACTACAGGAAACTCCAACCAACAAAGGCAAAACACTTTGTTTATCCTGCTAGTTAAGACAAGACTCAAGATTAGCCCAACCAACAGAGACAAGATTTTTTGGCAGTCCAGCCTATTGAGACGAGACTATGGATCAGTCCAACCAACAAGAGCAAGACATTTTATTGGTCCAGCTAGTAAGGGTGTACTATGGATCAGCCAGTTGAGACGAGACCAACCAACAATGGCAGGATACTTTGTTAATCGAGCTCGTTAAGACAAAACTATAGAACTGTCTAATCAACAGAGGCGAAACATCTTCAGTTAAGACAAGCTTGTCCATGCTGAGTTTCTCATGACAGCAGGTTTCGTTGGTTGGACTGACCTTAAGTTTGGCTCAACTGGCTGGATTACCAAAATGTTTTGCCCTTGCTGGCTAAACCGATCTTTGTCAGTTGAATTGATCTAAAGTCTTGTTTGCACTGGCTGGATTACCGAAGTATTTTCCTTTATTGGTTGGTCTGATCTATAGCCTTTTCGTAAATGCCTGGACTACCGCGAAGTATCCTGTCTCTGTTGGTTGGACCGATCTTTAGTCTTGTCTCAACTAACCGAACAAATTACATGTCTTGCTATTGTTGGTTGGACTAATCTATACTCTAGTCGTAAATGGCTAAATTAATAATTTTTCTTGCCTTGGATAGTTGGACTGTTTTATACTCTTTCCCCGATTGGCTGACCAATCACTCTTCTGTGATTGCTCCCTATACTGTTACTACCCTCCAAAGTCCTAACGGAACAGGGAGTTTCAGTTGTGACCAATCACTCTTTCGTGAACAATCACTCTTATATGTTTGATCACTATACTATTACTTCCCACCCTAACTAAAATGGGAAAGTGGGTTGAAATGTGACCAATCAATCTTTCGTGACCAATAACTCTTACGTCATCGATTAGTATACTACGCTCACAAAGTGGGACAGGGATTTAGGTTGTTGACCATCTTGACAATCTTTTGTGACCAATTACTTTTCGGTGATCGATCAGTATACTGCGCTTACCAAATGGGCAAGGGAGTTTCAATTTTTATCAACCACTCTTTCGCGACCAATCACTCTTCTGTCATTGTCCATCATACTGTTGTCCCATCCCCTTCAAATGGGAAGGGGGGTTTAATTTGTGAACAATCACTCTTTCGTGGACAATCACTCTTCTATGTTTGCTCATTACTATGTTACTTCCCTCCCTAACTAAAATGGGATGCTGGTCGAAATGTGACCTATCAATCCTTTGAGACCAATCGCTCTTCTGTTGTTGATCAGTATACTGCGCTCACCAAATGGGACAGGAATTTGAGCTGTTGTTATCAATCACTTTTTGTGACCAATCACACTCTTTTGATTGGCCACTATACTGGTAATTCCCTCCCTAGTCTAAATGAGAAAGGGGGTTTGAATTGTGATCAACTACTCTTTCGTGACCAATCACTCTTCTGTGATTGCTCACTATACTGTTACTACCCTCCCGAGCCCAAACGGGAAAGAAGGTTTGAATTGTGACCAATCACTCGTTCGTGAACAATCACCCTTCCGTGATTTGTCAATATACTGTTACTACCCTTCCTAACCCAAATGAGGAAGAGGGTTTGAGTTGTGATCAACCACTCTTTCCCGACCAATCACTCTTCTGTGATTGTCCATTATACTGTTATCCCATCCCCTTCAAATGGGAAAGGGGGTTTGTTTTTTGAACAATTACTCTTTCGTGTACAATCACTCTTCTATGTTTGGTCTCTATACTGTTACTTCCCTCCCTAACTAAAATGGGGATGCTATTCAAAATATGACGCATCAATCTTTTGTGGCCAATAACTCTTCTGTTGTCGACCAGTATACTGCGTTCACCAAATGGGACAGGAATTTGAGCTGTTATCAATCACTTTTTGTGACCAATCACACTTTTGTGATTGACCACTATACCGTTAATTCCCTCCCTAGTCTAAATGAGAAAGGGTGTTTGAGTTGTGATCAACTACTCTTTCGTGACCAATCACTCGTTCGTGAACAACCACTCTTTCGTGATTTGTCACTATACTGTTCTACCCTTCCTAGCCCAAATAAGGAAGGGGGTTTGAGTTGTGATCAACCACTCTTTCTCGACCAATCTCTCTTCTGTGATTGTCCATTATACTGTTATCCCATCCCCTTCAAATGGGAAAGGGGGTTTGCTTTGTGAACAATCACTCTTCCATGTTTGGTCACTATACTATTACTTCCCTCCCTAACTAAAATGGGAATGCTGGTCGAAATGTGACCTATCATTTCTTTGTGACCAATAACTCTTCTGTTGTTGATCAGTATACTGCGCTCACCAAATGGGACAGGAATTTGAGCTATTATCAATCACTTTTTGTGATAAATCACACTTTTGTGATTGGCCACTACCGTTACTACCCTCCTAGGCCAAACGGAAAAGGAGGTTTGAATTGTGACCAATCACTCTTTCATGACGTATCAATCTTTTGTGGCCAATAACTCTTCTTTTGTCGATCAGCATACTGCGCTTACCAAACGGGAAAGGGAGTTCAAATTGTTATCAACCACTCTTTGCGGCCAATCACTCTTCCGTGATTAGTCACTCTACTCTTACAACCCTCCCCTTCATAAATCGGAAAGGGGGTTGGAGTTGTGACCAATCACTCTCTCGTAATCAATCACTCTTCGATGACTGATCACTATACCGCCCCCTCCCTTTAATGCAATATATTTGCAAACACTTCCGTGCCATCATACATCTTCTCTGGATAGTTGTAGAATGGTTTTTAGGTATTTCGAAATGAATCGCAGTGATATTTGTGCACATTACTCATGCCGTTTCCTCTAGTTCATTTCTTTCATATTTCCACACTTCATTTGGAATTATATCCAAACCCTGAGCTTTCCCCTCTTTTATTATTCCCTAAACATTGATTATATTTTCTGTTGTTATGTCCTCTTCCTCGTCTCTTTCCCTTCCCTCTCTTCCTATAACTTTATTCTCTACCCTTCCTAGCAGATACACGAAATACTTTTTACATTCTACTATCTCAGTATCCTGTCTCACCCTTTTCCTTATATTCTTTTCCGCCTTTTCAGTATATTCTTTCTTTTCTCTCCTGTATTCATCTCCACGTATTTTCCCTCTTCTACATCTTGTAAGTCCCTTCCTCACTAACTTTTTTCTTGCCTGCTTCCTCAAATACTCTTTTTATTTCTGTTATCATTTTTTCCATCAATTCATTTACATTTTCTTCTCCCATTTTTATATCCTCTAGCTTCTCTTTAAATTTCTCCTTTCCTTCCATTGACCAATTCCCTCTTTCCGTTATGTTTTTCTTTACTTCCTTTTTACTCTTATCTTTATTACTCTCATCACCCTCTGATGCCAGTATTATTGGAAAGTGATTAGAATCTATATATTCTCCTACCTTCAGTTTCTGGACCTCCTCTGCTACCTCGTCGTCCACTATGACATAGTCAATGATCGTTACGTCTTCACCTCCCAAGCGTGTATAACTGTCCAAAAGTAATTTTCTTTTTTTCGTAGAAAGTGACTTTCGGACAGTTTTTGAGGTCTTATCCTAATGTGCAACCCCAATAGTCAATGAGAGATGATCTGAATTCCAGAAAAATGTTGAATTAACTTGTGTACTTTCAAATCCGGGTTAAATTATAGAATAGGTGGCACCCCCCCCTATATTTCCTAAAAAAAATTTTTTTATCGAAATCAAAGTATTGGAACATGAAATTGAAGTAATTTTCAACTAATTTATGAGAAAAACGCACCAAAATTACTGCTCATTCCATAAATATAACATCTCAAATATGGGTCTATTACAAATTCAAATTTCTTGTATTTCACTTACCATTAAAGT
>WSXT02076985.1:0-12128 GCA_011762715.2 Neuroterus valhalla
ATAAGAAAAAATATGTGTCGCTTAGTTTTTCGAGTACTTCAACATATTTAAGGGAGAATCAAATCGGCGAGGGACACATGAAAGACTTTCCTTGTAAGCCTAGCATTATACTCATCATTTCAGGGTGTCTTCGATGACTTTTTGAGGTTATGTCGAAAACGTGATGTGCTCGGGGGTTTTGGACATCGGATTTGTATTCAGCCACCCGGAAAAGATACAGTAAACATGGTCCGAGCTCCAAACGCTGGAATCGATTTTTTGTGTGTCGCTCTGTTGTTCTTCAGTTCGTTATAAATTCGTTAATCATAATATGTGGGCATTGTTCTAGAACTTCGCTACAAAGAGCAAGAATTTTTTCGGTACATGCAGTCACCATTATTATTGTATTCTAGGATAATGCATTGAAATGGTTTATATAAAATCTAGAATAGCATTTTTTATGCATGATACTAAAATTCTAAATAATAAACGAAAACAGTCAATCATTTCGACGATTCATCTTCAGATTATTTTTAACCTGTTTTAGACATGAAATCTCTACTATCTCCAAGGGCCATAAATCTTCAACTTTTATCTCTCACCTCGAATCCTCCAGCAAGAAGCCCTTTGTACCAAAACAAATAGACAAATTTGAACAGAAAGACTAAAGAAACGAGAGGGAAGTGAGGAGTAAGAAAGGGGTGAGATTTTTACCCCTACCAGAAATCTACCCTCGTCCTCCGAGTTGCGCGCAGTTTTCAGTAGTAGAAGATGTGAAAGTACAAAAGAGGAGCTGAGAAGAAGTGGAAGATGATCTTTCCCTTCCTCGCTCGCCTCTTGGAGACGGGAATCACTGTACCGCGACCAAATGGAAAGGAGAAAGGGGTTGTTGGGGTGGTTGGTGCTTCGTTCGCGGGGCTGGGTGCGACTAACCTCTATCGATCGTAAGAAGGCTTACACACCTACGATTCTCACACTTCTATAGTCTCAAACTCAAGAACATACAGGGTGACAAGAAAGCAATTGATTATTCATATCTGTTCATTTTTATAAACATTTTTTATCAATGTTACTATTTCTTCAAATAGTTATATGAGCACATGAAAAATATATATCTGTAAGGAATTTCAACGATATTTTCTGTCGCTTCGGATTTGTCCGTATTCTGTTTGTAAGATTGGAGAGGAAAAGTTTAAGAAAAGGGTAGTCTCCTTAGACACAAAAAATCGTTTGTGGTTCCTTGTTCGATTATCGAAGTTAAGCAGTGCTTGGTTCGGTTTAGCTCGGATAGGTGGCGTTGTACTGTTTAGGATATATTTACTCTCAAAATAAAACATACTTATTTATGAATTTATATAGATAGTGGATGTACAGGAAAGTTTTACGAAATGAAAATTAAAAATTGATAATCCGAAAGTAAAGAATTTTTTTATTTTTTCAGATTTTTTATACACCATCAGAAGGACTTATGAAAATTTTCTAATTTTGTACGGGATTGTTGTTGAAAAGTTCAGAGCGCCGCCTAAAAAGTCGAAAATGAGTATGTAACAATTTGTGTCACGTCCGAATGAAGAAAAATGAAACCATTTAATATAAGCATAGGATATTAAAAGAACGATATGACAGGTCTGAGAAAAAAATTATTTATACTTTTAGTACTCAATAAGAAGAAAACCTAAGATTTGAAATATTTGCAGCTGTGTTAGAAATTTTTGGTCTTTTTTGGGAAAAACTTTCTGGTTTCAAGACTCAATGTTATTAATATCAATGATCTTTGATAAACCAGGTGAAATAAAAATCCTGATGTGCTATATATATTTTACCATCAATAATAACATTACGATTAAAGAAATAAGGAATTTTCATGACCAGTCCTTTCGAAATTTTGTGACGTCTAGATTACAAATTTTTAGAGAGAATAAAGAATGCATTTTAATTCATGCTCAACATATTTCTACCTTATAATACCTCACACACGGGAAAAAATTTGTTCTATGTAAGAATTACAGTTCTGGTATAGACACCGCGAGTTCAGCGCGAACCGCAAGTTCATCAAATCAAAAGTATATTCTATAGTTTTAAAATGTATTAAAACCTTCTATATTATTAAACTGTAAAAAGGAAAAATAAAAATGTTTAAAAAGCGTTGCAAAAATACAAAAAAATTCAACAAGAAGCTACAATTTTTTCCTAGAGTTTGGATGCTTTCACAAGTTATTGTAATTATTTACAGAGAATAACTTTTTTAAAATTTTACTGCGTTTCATGATAAAAATAAATTTCCATCGATGTGCTTTTTGAAATGAAAGAATTCGTTTAATTAAAAAGATTGGAGTTGTTAGCCTCACAGTGTTTTATTTTTGCGTTTACTTTCGAAAATTGCAGATTTTTTTTCTAAATTTACACTATTTTTTTCAACTCTTACTGGAGGAAACTTATTTCCACATTACCCTACAATATTTTACGATAAAGCACAACAATTAAAAATTGTTATTTGGAAGAAACTTGTAGTATCTAGTAGGATAATTGCGGCATTTTTCGTCAATTTCCAGAAAAGAGTATAAAACTATAAAAGTAAGAGATCAGGAAATGCCCTTGAGATCGATATAATCTTTTCTGGTGACTATGATGAAACATGAAGATTTTAAAAATCTTGTGGAAATATATATGCAGCATGTTAAAATATTCAAAGATATCGAATAATATATTCAAAAAAGAAAGAGAAGACAATCAAAAAATAAAGAATAAAAAATCTGACTATTTTCACGTTCTATTTGATTTTGGTTTCAGCATTTCAAAATACTCTCTCATCTTGTAGTAAAATAAATTAATGTAGGGCGTTTAACCCGCATCATAGCTAGTTAGAATAATTACGTTAGAGATTTATCCTAAAACAACAATGCAGCGTGACTGGAAACAAACTTTTGTGATAGACTAATTGTAATAAAATATTCAACAGTACTTTTTATTTTTATGTCCTTCAATTCGATATTAGTGATATCTCTGAATGTGAAATATTTTAGGAATGTGGCGTTATTATTATTTAGCAATTTTTTATTTTTAAAAACCTTGGTACTAGATTTGTGTGAAATTGCCCCCCCCCCCTTTACTTTTTATCGAATGTCCATGTTTTAAAACCCCTTGAGCCCAAAAACGTTTTTTTTTTTACAAAAATGTGTCTGTCTGTATGTATGTATGTCTGCTAGCACGATAACTTTTGAAAAAACTAATCGATTTGAATGACCGTTGGTACACTCTTTCAAAGTCAGAAGTTCGTTAGCCAGCTATTTTGGATGAAAATTCAAAAAGTTGGAGCATAGTTGATTTTTTGAGACCATTTTTTTCAAGACTCATAAATTGTAAGTATGCCTTTATGCAATAAAAAATAAGTAAAACAATTTATTCTTTCGATTTTTTTCATGAAAACAAAATTGACAGAAAAATATGAACGAAAATGAGATTTTCTAGTAAAACGACGAGATGATCTTTACAACTTTTGGAATTTACCAAAAAATAGAAAGTTCAAATTTTGGTCGTACAAAAAAAATGAAAAATAGGAAATTTAATTTTTTGCCCAAACTATGCAAGGTACGAGAATATATAAATGTAAGACAAGTAGTTTTTGCTTCATTCATAAAAAACTATATTAAAAATGAAAAAATTGAATTTCCTGACAATTGACAAAAGCTAAGGAAAAAAATAGACCCAAGTTCTTTATTAGAAAAATATCTTTAAATGTGTTATCAATATTTTTCTAACAGGATATAAAGTTTTCATTTCAAGTAGGAAAAACAACTATAAAAATGGAATAATGAAATTTTTGGGAAAATCACCAAGGCTAAGACAGAAGGTTGATAGAAAAAAGTTGTTTACCCGAAAATGTTCTATAAATTTGTTATCATTTTTCCCATTGGACGCGCAGTTTTTGCCCATTAGACGCGCAGTTTGAGAATGTATTCGTTGAAGCCGGAGAAGCTTTAAAAGAAGGGAATTCACAATCATTAAATTAAAGTAGTCGACATTTCGTTATAGAGTTTCAAAAGCTCTGTATACAAATATAGGGAAGTAAAAAGACCGAGCGCGGAGCGTGACGAAAGTTTATTATCGAGCGCGAAGCACGAGATCCGACAGACGCGCGCCTATGCACGCTCACACTTGCGAGCTAAGCGAGCCGCGCGCGAAGCGCGAGATGAGAATGTGCCCACACAGCAGGCAATTTTTTTCAGTTACAACATTGCGATTCTTCAAATAAAAAAAAAATCGTTTCCATCTGTCCATTCGTCCCTACAGTACCTTTGCATTGAACTTATGTAATTACTTCTCTATGATTGAAATTTATAAATTATTATGATAATAAACTGTTTTGTATGTAGTTTTCTTCCCATTCAAGAAAATAACTATAAAAATGAAATAATAGAAGTTTTGAAAAAATGACGAAGGCTAAGACAAAAAATTAATAGAGAAAAGTTGTTTACCCGAAAATCTTCTATAAATTTGTTATCATTTTTCCCATTGGACGCGCAGTTTTTGCCCATTAGACGCGCAGTTTGAGAATGTATTCGTTGAAGCCGGAGAAGCTTTAAAAGAAGGGAATTCACAATCATTAAATTAAAGTAGTCGACATTTCGTTATAGAGTTTCAAAAGCTCTGTATACAAATATAGGGAAGTAAAAAGACCGAGCGCGGAGCGTGACGAAAGTTTATTATCGAGCGCGAAGCACGAGATCCGACAGACGCGCGCCTATGCACGCTCACACTTGCGAGCTAAGCGAGCCGCGCGCGAAGCGCGAGATGAGAATGTGCCCACACAGCAGGCAATTTTTTTCAGTTACAACATTGCGATTCTTCAAATAAAAAAAAAATCGTTTCCATCTGTCCATTCGTCCCTACAGTACCTTTGCATTGAACTTATGTAATTACTTCTCTATGATTGAAATTTATAAATTATTATGATAATAAACTGTTTTGTATGTAGTTTTCTTCCCATTCAAGAAAATAACTATAAAAATGAAATAATAAAAGTTTTGAAAAAATGACGAAGGCTAAGACAAAAAATTAATAGAGAAAAGTTGTTTACCCGAAAAAGATCTATAAATTTGTTATAATTTTTCCCATTGGACGCATAGTGTTTGTTCCAATCGTAGAAAAGAAACATCGGAAAATTAAATTTCTAGAAAACTTACACAACATATTAAGAAAATGAAGCAACAAACTTATCTACCGTTTCGGACTCATTTTGATCGAGTGCGCAGCATGAGACACGCGATGAGAATGTGCCCGTGCAGCGTGCAGGTTTTTCATTCATAATTTTCGAACAAAGCCGTATGAACTTTCAAAACTTTGTCATATTTGACTCCGGATGATTTGAAATTGTAAATGCTCCACTAAGCTATTTTTAGAAAGAATTTATCATACAACTATAACGTGGAAATGATTTGGATATAATAATTTTCTTTATAATTCAGTGTTTTTGTTATAATCACATTCCTATTATGAAAAATCCACCGATCTAACGTGAAACAAAGTGTATAAAAAGCCTACCCCCCGCTCCCTAGATCTACCTTTACTGGCCCCGAATGAGATCTTAGATTAAGTAAATATGGGGAACACCCGTTATAATCGTTAGATCTAGTATCGCTCGTCTAGTACGTAGGTAGAGAGCTTTTGCTACGAGGGCGGTAAGAAGCATGGCTTTGGCGGACTGCCCCGGGACATAAGAACACTGTGGGGTGGCGGAGACTGAAATAGGGGGTGGTAGGGTGGAGGGTTGAGTGCGGTGGTTCGGGGAACTAAGTTGTATTGATCCCAGGCTGCAGGGGTGGAAAACCAGGCAGGGTTAGTACGTGTTCTTAATCGCCAAGTGACCGCCCTCCCACCTCCCTATTTCAGTCCTCCCACCCTCAAACTCTCAACCCCCAACGGAGTCGCCAAAGGTTTCTCAGGAGGGGTGAAAGGGGCTTCTCTTCTCTGCTCTTCTAACCACCCAACCATTCTACTCTCCCTTCACGCTTCACCCTTCCCAGCATCACTAAATCGCCTTCTCTGCCGGCGCCATTCGAGCAAGCATTGTTTCAGGATTTGATATAAGAATGGTTTATCATGTTTGCCGATTAAAGTGTTTACGGTCCTGATAATTCAAGGATTCCCATTTTGATCTAGATTAATTCATTGGAGGAATGTATCCCTATGAAAATGTATTTATTTAGTGAAATACAATAAATTACAATCACGCAAAACATTGGGAACATGTAACTGTGAAATTGTTGGGATTTGAAAAAAAAAACAAGAATGCAATAACCGGATTCGAAAAACATACTCTTTAATGTGCCCGTAAAGATTAAAATCGAGTAAAAATCAAAGAAAGTAGAAGCAGGAAAAAGATAATGTCCGAACCCCGTTTCTTCTTTTCTCTCATCTTTTTTTATTTTCATTCTTCCAGTCACAATAAAGAACATTAACAAGAATCTACTTATGTTTTCATCGCCCCTTTCAAGTCAGGAAAAATAAACTTCTCAATGAGACAACATCCACGAGGAAAACATGGTCTTCTGAGATCGGACCAAGGTCTCAATACATTGAGGGAAGACTTACAATTTTATTTATGACGAAATTGATTTTTTAAATTTTAATGTGGAGATTGTAATTTTTTTACGCATTTTTAATTGCTCATAATACTTTTTGAAGTGTCTGAATCCCAGTAAAATCTTCCAATTTTTAGCAGAATCATCCTTGTTATTTTCAACATCTTTTAATGATCTCTTAGAATTCAGTTGAAAAGTGCGTGAATGTTCCAGAAAAAAAAACAAAAAAAAACTAGAAGATTCTGCTGGAATTTGAGCAGTTTCACTAGTTTTCACGAATACATACAAATTTTTACAAAAAATGCCAATTTCCGAAATATTGTACTCTACTTAAATTATTAAGTTTCATTCATTAAGTAATACTGTCCAAAATAAAGGGTGAGGATTACATGAGTGACAAAAAATATGCTTAAGAAGTTTCAGGAGAGACAAAAAACCTTAAAAAAAATCTGTCCGCTGTGCGGATTAATTCCCATAGCACCCTTTACGCGCGTGACGTTTCGCTCGCAAGTTTGGGAACGCCTAGAGCACGCGTCTGGTGTATCTCGCGCTTCGCGCTCGATGATACACTCACGTCGCGCTCGGTCTTTTTACTTCCCTGCATTTGTATAGAAAGCTTTTGAAACTCAATAGCCAAACGTCGACTACTTTAATTTCATGATTGTGATTTCTCTTTTGTTAAAGCTTCTCCGGATTTAACGAATACATTCCCATCTCGTGTCTCGTGCTGCGCACTCGATCAAAATTTGTCCGAAACGGTAGAGAAGTTTTGTTGCCCAATTTATTTCATATCTCGTGTACTTTTTTCTGGAAATATATTTGTTTAATTTTTTATTTTATTTTATACGGTTGAAACAAAAACTGTGGGTCCAATCTCAAAAATGATAACAAATTTATAGATCTTATCCGGGTGAACAACTGTTCTTCATCAATCTTCTGTCAAAGCCTTTGTCATTTTTTCAAAAAGTTTATTATTTCATTTTTATAGTTATTTTACCCGATTGGAATGAAAACCACATATTCTGTTGAAAAAAGATTAATAACACATTAAAAGATATTTTCCTGGCAAAGAACTTGTGTCTATTTGTTTTTTCCTAAGCTTGGGACAATCGTCCGAAAGATCAATTTTTTCCTTTTCAATATGGTTTTTTCTTAGTGAAGCAAGAACTACTTGTCCTATCAAATAGTATATTTTACCAAATTTGGAGATCTTATTTTGGTGCACATTTTTTTGTTCATTTACACTTTCCCGTACCTTACATAGTTTGACCGAAAAATGAAACTCTATTTTTCATCATTTTTCTCATGCGACCAAGATTTGATTTTTCGATTTTTTGAAAAATCAAAAAGTTGTGGAGACCATCTTGCAGAGCTCTTAAAAAAAACATTTTTTCTTCTATACTTTCTCCCATATCTTCGGTTGTTTGGCTAAAAATTCTCATTTTTGTTTATATTTTCGAATTTTGGAAATGCCATAACTCTGAAAATTTTGTTTAAATCAAAAAATATCATGGGGTCTCAACAATTTTCGAAATGCTCTAAATTTTTAAATTTGTTTTCCAAAATAGCTGGCTAACGAACTTGACATACATATATGCATACATTCAGCCAGACAGACAGACCGGCAGACATAAATACATACATACATACATACATACACGCATAAATACAGACATACAGAAAGACAGATATATTCGTAAAAACCTTTTTTTCCGGGTTCAGGGGGTATTAAAAAACGGACATTTGAAAAAAAAATATGGGAGGGAGGTGTCAAATTTCACACAAATCTAATACCTCCTCTGATGAGAATGTAAAAATCGAATTTTCAATTCAAGAAAATGGAAAAACACGGCTAGCCTCGAATGAGTTATTAGAAAGCGCTTGCACATCAAGTTTTTTTTTTGTTCATTTTTCTAATCACGCGCAATATAAATATGAGTCCATAGAATTATGACCTCAATAGATGGTTAGTTTTTGTGTGCTAGAGTGCTAATATGTTAGTTTTAGAGGCGTTTGATTTCAGTTCAGTAGCAATTTCGAGAACAGATTCCCTAGGATTATTGAATTTCCTGAGATTCAGAGTAAAGAAAAGTCCATTATCCATTAAATTGAGGAAAGATCATTTTTAGCAACTGAAATTTCTTTTTTTTAGGAAAAGATGTAAATTATAAATGCCGGTTCATGTTTAATCATTTCTTTACTTCCTGATGGAATTGTAAAAATTAGTGTATTTCTACAAATTTCTACAAAAATATTAGAAGAATTCGTGGAAATCGACTAATGTAGCATTTAGTTTGACGTCCTCCAACATTTCATTGC
Organism: Neuroterus valhalla; assembly: GCA_011762715.2. Lineage (NCBI taxonomy): Eukaryota > Metazoa > Arthropoda > Insecta > Hymenoptera > Cynipidae > Neuroterus > Neuroterus valhalla. Next base: position 8,880 of record WSXT02076985.1, read on the forward strand.
TAGGAACCTTTGTTTCTAGCAAAGTAAGAATGCTGCGCTTAATGTTTTCTATCAAACTTTACAGGTTTCCCGAAGCCAAACAATTTTGATTCATAATTTCTGAAATATTTTTGCGCTGTTCTCGAGAAAAATGGGCTTTTTATTCGTTGAAAATGACATTTCTTCCATTTTAGTAATGAAAACCATTTTTCTACTCTGAATCTTCGGAACCTCAGTAATCATAACAAAATGTTTGTAGTATTGTGACTGAACTGAAAATAAACGCTTTTAGGGTGGTTATGTCGCAATATATAGTATGTGCATAGCTATGCAAAATGTAAATTAAAAAATCTGCCCGCCGCGCGGGCACATTCTCGTCGCGCGCTTAGCTCGCAAGCTTTAGCGCGCTTCGCGCTCGATGATAGACTGACTTTGCGCTCCGCGCTCGTTTATGAATTTACCTCGTGCTACGCGCTTGGCCTTTGAACCTCCCTACAGTTGTATGAAAAGCTTGTGGTACTCAAAAGCGAAGTGGCGACTACTTTAATCTGATTTAATCTGAATTCTCTTTTGTTAAAGATTCTCCGGCTTTAGCGAATATATTCTCATCGCGTGTCTCGTGCTGCGCACTTGATAACAGTTTGTCCAAAGCCTAATTTTTTCACATGTTGTGCAGTTTTTCTAGAAATTTCATTTTTTAAATTTCATTTTGAACGAATGAAACAAAAACTACGCGTCCATTGGAAAATTTATAACAAAATTTACAGATATTTTCCGGGTGAACAACTTTTCTTTATCAATCTTATGTGTTGGCATTAGTCATTTTTTCAAAAATGTTATTATTTCATTTTTATAGTTATTTTCCCTGACTGAAATGAAAACCACATATCCTGTTGAAGAAGCTGATAACACATATAAAGATATTTTCCTGGTAAAGAACTTGCGTTTATTTGATTTTTCCTAACCTTGTGTCAATTGTCCAAAAGTTAACTTTTTTCATTTTCTATATGCTTTCTTATGAATGAAGCAAAAAATACTTGTCCTATCAAAAAGTTAGTTCTACAAAATTTGTAGATCTTTTCTTGGTGCACAATTTTAGTTCCTTTATATTTTCCCGTACCTTACATAGTATGACCAAAAAATGAATCTTTCTATTTTTCATTATTTTTTGTGCGACTAAAATTAGAATTTTTGATTTTTTGAGAAAACCCGAAAAGTTGTAAAGATCATCCTGGAGGGCTCTCAAGAAGAAACTTTTTTTTTTTAGAACTTTCTTTCTTATCTTGCATTGTTTGGCTAAAAATTCTCATTTTTGTTTATATTTGTGAATTTTGAAAATGCCACAACTCTGACAATTTTGTTTTTATCAAAAAAATCATAAGGATAAATTGTTTTACTTTTTACTTACTACAAGAACCCGTACTTGAAATTTTTAAGTCTTGGAAAAAAAGTCCAAAAAATTTCCAAAATGCTCCCCCTCTTTCATTTTTGATCCAAAACAGCTGGCTAACGAACTCGACTTGTTGTTTCGGTCCCTAAAAATGGGTGCCAAAGCACGATCGAATATCATCATTATTTCGGAAGTTTTCGAGTTCCCAGATTTTTTCTATTATTTTTTGTGCGATCAAAATTGGAATTTTCGTTTTTTTGAGAGAAACATCATAAGAATAAATTGTTCCACTTACTACTCACTGCAGAACACTGTACTTACAATTATCGAGTCAAAAGAAGAATGGTTCGTTTTTTCGGAACTTATCGTGTTCACAGACAGACAGGCAAATTTTGCACAAATCTAATACCTTCTCTGATGAGAATGTAAAAATATGATAATGAGAAGCATAAACATTGAAATGATGATCCTCAAAGCTATAATTAATAACAATATTTGATAAATAAATTGTAGCGAAAAAGATACAAGCTTTAAAAGTAAGCGCTGAACGGCATATACAAGAGCGAAATCACCAAATTACGAGTTTCTAATCTATGTTGCGCAAAAACTAGACGGTCACACTTTTTGGGCAAAAAATATATGTTACAAGATAACCGTCTCTAGCACGATTTAGTTTTTTGAAGGAGTTACTGAAGATATTGGAACAAAAAACCTCCAATTTTTATAAACTTGAAGTCCTCAAAGTTTCAGAAAGATAGAATGGATTTTGATTTGTGATAAAACCCCCTTAAAACCAACATGTTGGAGTTCGTTAAACTCAATGCTACTCTAGTCGATAATTATCAATGTTCCCGTTTTTTTTTTAGAAGTTCGTCAAAATACATGAAATCGACGTCCGCTAACAATTAGGGTCTATCTCAGCGATCAAAGCAGAAAGGTTCTATCTTTATCAAAATTCAAAAAGGTACCGTGCAACAAGGTTCTATCTGACCTAGATAGGACGCTGAGATAGAACCTTTTTGCTTCGGTTGCCGGGATAGAATCTTTTTGGATTGACCGCCGAGATAGAACCTTTTTGAATTGGCCGACGAGATAGTACCTTTTTGAACTTTGATAACGATAGAAGCTTGTTGCTTTGATCGCTGAGATATAACCTTATTGTTAGCGGCCGTCGAAATGTACTATAAGGAAGGGTATAATTTAATAGATTCCAAGATGTCAAACAATTGTAATCATAAACTGCTATTCATGTTTTGCGTCATTCTCTAGAAAAATGAGATTACTGATGGTTGAAAAAGAAAAAATGGTTCTTCTCAGAAAAGTATACTATGATTTTTTTTCTTTCTTAGCTTGAAATAACCAGGGGGTATCTTCAAAACACGTACAAAAAGGGAAGTTGTTGTACAAACAAAAATATAATTGGGTTTTGAGAAAATGTAGAAAGGATATTTTTCTCCCGAATGATGCACATATCAAGAATCCTTTTTTCCATTTAAAAACATTTTTAGTTTCTAGCTATTGAATTGAAAAAACTGCACAAAATTACAAAACTTTTCAAATGCATTAAATATTACCAAAAGATATTTATGCACCAAAAATACATTTCCACTCGAGGGAATTTCTTTTCTGAGGAAACATTGAATTCATGTTAATATTATTATTGCGCTTGATTAAATAAATACGTGTTTGAAATTTAATTAATTAACTTCATAAAAGAATTTGATAATGAATTGAAACAAGTAAAATCGGGCTTTAGCAAACTAACTTGGATTGATCTCTCGTTATATAATAATAATATATTACTACTAATAATAATAATAATAATAATAATAATAATAATAATAATAATAATAATAATAATAATAATAATAATAATAATA
>WSXT02076996.1:0-12128 GCA_011762715.2 Neuroterus valhalla
CACAACATGTGAAAAAAATTAGGCAACAAAACTTCTCTACCGCCTTGGACAAACTTTTATCGAGTGCGCAGCACGAGACACGTGATGAGAATGTATTTGTTAAAGCCGGAAAAGCTTTAACAAAAGAGAATTCACACTCATCAAATTAAAGTAGTCGACATCTAGCTTTTGAGTTAAACAAGCTCTACATAAAACTGTCGGGAGGTAAAAAGGTCGAGCGGGTAGCGCGAGGTAAAATCATAACACAGCGCGGAGCGCGAGGTGAGATTACCATCAAGCGCAAAGCGCGAGATCCGAAAGGCGCGCGCCACAGGCGCGCTCAAACTTGCGAGCGAAGCGAGCCGCGCGCGATGCACGCGATAACAATGTGCGCACGCAGCGGACAGATTTTTTTTCATTATTTTTTGTGCGTTCAAAATGGGAATTTCCGATTTTTTCAGAAAATCCAAAAAGTTGTATTTACAATCTTGTAGGTCTCTCGAGAAGAAACGTTTCTCCACTCTGACTTTCTTTTCAATCAGGCTTTATTTTACTAAAAATTCCCACTTTCGTTTATATTTTTGAATGCTGAAAATGCCACAACCCTGACAACATTGTTTTTATCAAAAAAAAAATCAGGAGGATAAATTGTTTCATTTCTTACCTACTGTAAGAAACTATAACTATACCTTTCGAAAGAATGATATAATGCTTTGGCATCCATTTATCCTCATGATTTTTTTTTATAAAAACAAAATTGTCAAAGTTGTGGCATTCTCAAAATTCAAAAATATAAACAAAAATGAGAGTTTCTAGCTAAATAACGCAATATTGAAAAGAAAGTCAGAGACAACAAGTTTTTTTTTTTGGGAGCCCTACAATATCGTGAATACAACTTCTTGAATTTTCTCAAAAAGTCGAAAATCCAATCCTGATCGCACGAAAAATAATGAAAAAGAAGCTACGAGGTATATAAATTAATATTATATGAATTTGATGCATTACAGTTAGAGGTAATATAAAACATGTCCGTTTCGGACATATTCTGATCGCGTACGCAGCACGAGACACACGGTGAGAATGTATTCGTTAAAGCCGGAGAAGCTTGAACAGAAGGGAATTCACAATCATCAAATGATGCAGCCGACATTCTACTTTTTTTTGTTTTTATCGTGACAAACGCTTTTTGAGCAATGAAAAATTCAATTTGCAAGCCAAACTATACGAGATGTAAATATCAGTGGAGAGTACTGTGATGAGAATGTGTGCCAGTAGAGCCTCAAGTAAACCTCATTTTTTTTTAAATTACTTCAGAAATGAAAAAAAAAATTCAATAATCTCCATAGAAGTATAGGTTTTTCAAAAGTTTTCCAATATGTGCAACTCTGTGTATGCATAACACTGTACACTGAATCAAGCACGTATGAAGCCGAGCGTGAAGCGCGAGGTGAAAAACAAAACGAGAGCGTAGAGGAAGGAAAATACATTATTGAGTGCGAAGCGCGAGATCTGGATGACGCGCGCCCTAGACATGCTTAAACTTGCGAGCGAAGCGAGCCGCGCGCGTACCGTGCCATAAGAATGTGCCCGCGCAGCTGGCAGATTTTTTTAAAATTCTCATCATAATGAGAAGGTATTGGTTGTATGTAAAAATTGACTTTCGCGGAATTGTGTGGGACCAAAAAGACAGGTCAAGTTCGTTAACCAGCTATTTTGGAAAAAATGATAGAGAGGGAGCATTTTGACCATTTTTTTGGACTTTTTTTCCAAGACTCAAAAATTGTGAGTACGGTAAGTGCAAGCGAAGCGTGCGATGAGAATGACTTTCAGTCTCTTCTCAGCTCAAATTACTCACTTTAGTCACTTTTTTAAGGTACAGCCCTGGAAATATTTAGAAAATGTTCTTGAAATATTTCGAATCTGTAGAACCTTTGTCAAATCTTTTGAAATCTGTTGAAATTTGCTCATATCTTTCCAAATTTTAATGATATTTTGAATGTTTGTAACAACTTTAAAAATATTTTGAAATCTGTGAGACCTTCGAAAATGAGAAAATCCAAGAATCCAAAGAATATTATTGAAAATCTTATTAAGAATATTCTAAAATCTTCGGCATGATTTATGCAAAGAAAAAATTCTTGTTGAGAGTGATAGAATTTACAACAAACAGAAAAATATTAAGCAACCAAGCCTCTGAAACTGGTAAGAGCTGAAAAATAATATGATTTCACTCAATGGCGCGCTGGAATCATATTTAGAAATATTAAAAATAAATTCTTCCAAATGAACATTAATTTTTTTATTATGTACTCAAAGTCGTCCAAAAGAAGTAAAAACAAAAATTACGATTTCATACCAACATTGGCAAACTGAGTCTATAAATAAATGTTGACAAAATATTCGAATATATCAATATATAATAAAAGGGATTATTTTGTCTAGTCGTATTAAAAACAATATAAATTTTTTGTGCCTATATGACGAAAAATTGCCATTGCACCCTTTTTGATTTCAGACTGGATAACATTTTAGGGACTTTCTCCGGAAATCGGTCCGGAAAAGGTGAATATTGGATTCAGGTGAGCAAACAGGTGTATTCGAGCAAGAGATCAGGTTACGAAGGAGATCTTTGGGTACCTGAAATCGGTTCGGTCGGTAAAACAGAACTCGTACAAAAATAACCAATGTCAATCCTTCAAGGGCTTTAAAAGTTCAAATATTGAGTCTTAATACAATAAGACAATTTTTCGATAAAACAATTCAAATTCCGCCAAGAAAATAACGTTAACAAAAATAACATAAGTTCCAAACAGGAATGGAACAACTGAATGTTAGTTTGATCCTGAACTTTTGAATCCTCACCCACATTCCAACATTCGATTTCTAGTTGAGAATTCACGCTCTCCCTCAGATATTATTTTTCAGTAGGAAATTTATCTTCTTTATTTATATTTAAACTGCTTGAATAGAAATTTATCTCTTTGCTCGAAATTCCTCTTGCTTGAATTGTAAGCTTTTTGGGTAAAAATAGGGCGATTGGATTGAAACTTTCATTCAGTTGATAACTCCTTTTTTTTGACAGAAAATTAATCTTCTTGTTCTGAAATTCGTGTTCAATTGTTGTTAATTTAACGAAATTAAGTTGGAAATTCATCTATCTTTTTGATAACTGAACTATTTCGAAGCAATAGGACAATTTTTCCAACCAAACAGTTGATTTTCTGACGGAAACAAATGACATGAACAGGATTTCCAATTTCTCAGCAAGGTTAGTAAACTATAAACAAGAAAACTCAGTTTTCAGCCGACGTCGATGAATTTTCCATTAGGAAGATGAATTTTCTATCGGAGGCGAATTTCCAAGCAGAAAGCTGAAGTTTTTTTCACCAACAAAGATGATCTTTGAACAAAATAATCTTCCAACAAATATGAAATAATTGAAGTTTTGGTTTTGAAAATAACTCTATAACAAAAAACGGAGAAAATGTTCAGCTATAGTTCAATTTAGCAAATAAAGTAAGAATAATAATAAAATAGTAGACAATTTTTTAAGAAAAAAACATGACTAATACCGCACACATAGTGTAATTTTTCCCTGAGGACGTAATATAGTTCAATTTCCGGATAAGAATAATAAAATGAGGAGAATAATAAAAAGAACAATAAAATTTGCAACGAACGAAGAATTTTTGATAAGAAAATCGAGCACAGAGTTTAAAATCGATTTCAAACTTTTCTCTTCGACAAACTCTTGAAGAAAGTATTGAGAGAATTTTGAAAGTCATTTTTTAACTTTTTCTTCTTTGCACTTCTGTGCAAACCAATGAGTTGAATTTTCAACTAATATGATGAACCTTTGATAAAACGGTAATGTTAACATAAGAGTTGAACTTTTACCTAAGTATTCATATTATAACCAAATGATGGTTACATTTTAGGGACAAAAGGAGAATAAGTTGTCAGATGAGAATATTTTTTCGCAAAAAAATGAATAAATTTACGAGAAAATATAGGAATTCATACGGGAATGACGGATCTGCAACCAAAAAATTAAATTTTTTATCGAAATATTCGAATCCATATCCAATAAGTTGAATTTCCTGAAAGAGAAGTTCAGTTCTCTACGGAAGACAAAACTGTTTATCAAAAATAGTTGAATTTTCAACGAAAAGGATGAATTTCCAAGTTGAATAATTATTCTTTAACTGGAAAAGGTACATTTTTAGTTGAAGGAATAATTTCGAACAAAGAAAAAAAAAAACAAGTTTCAGAAAAAATAAAAAAGTGTCCTCTCAAAGAAATGAAGTTACGACAACAAAGCACAAAATTTAAACAGGTACATAGTTCAATTTGCAGCCAAGAAACTGAACTTGTAACCAAAATGATCAATCTTGAACAAAAATAGGAATTTGCAACAAAATAGTAGTTAAATTTCCAAACAGGAAAATGTATTTCTAAGAAAGAAGACAAGAAATATTTAAAATTTTCTATTAAAATGATAAATCTTCAACCAGAAAAGTGGATTTTCGAAAAACGGTCCTATACACTTTCGATCAAACGATTTGATGTTCCACCAAAATCGTTCAGTTTCCAGTCGAATACCTCAATTTTCTGAGAAAGGAATTGAATTACTAACCAAGAGATGAATTTGCCAACTAACAATAAATTCGTAATCAAAAAAGATAAACTTTCTGATAATTGTGAAATTTTTTAGAAAGAGATGTATTTTGGATTAATATAATAAATCGTCAACTGGAATGTTTATAGAAATCAGTTAAACAAATTAAATTTGAACCATAAAAAAGAGCAAATTCCCAATAAAGTATTAAAATATCTATCAAAAGAGATGGATTTTCTACTGAAATGATAGATTTTTATAAAAGAAAGTGATTCCACAAGAGAAAAGTACAACTTGCACACAAGTAGCGGAATCTGATACTAGAGAGATGAGTTTTTAACCAATGATAATCTGAACAAACAGAAATCAGTTGTTGAATTTATTCAAATTTCAAACAGAATTCTAAATTTTTCACCCAAGAGAATTATTTGATACTAAAAGAGCGCGTTCCTGACCAAATATTTGAATCTATCATCTGGTTCAATAGAGCATTCAATTATTTATTTGAAATTATCCTTTGTTGGATGAATTTAGCTGTTTTTCTTTAGAATTGAAGTCTTTTTGTAATTGAAGTATCAACCATTTTGGTGCAGAACTCAACCATCTTGTTGAAAATTGACTTTTTATCGTGAAAATGCTTCTTCATAGCTGCGAAATTTCCCAATTTTTCTGGAATCTCCCTTCTTTTTTCATTTCAAAATTACTTTAGGTTAAAAATTGAAGAACGATTAATATGTTGCAAATTCATCTCATTAGGTTGAAATGTGATCTTTGTTGGTTAAAAATGCTACCGTCTGGCTGTATATAAATCTATTTGATTAATTTACGCGTGGTATTAATTTTTGAACTTCAACTATATTTTAAAAATTGAGAATCTGAAATGGGAGAAACAATGTCAAATCTCTTATTAACATCCAGAAAAGTTGAGTTGAAATCTGCAACCTCTGGCAATCAAACAAAAAATTCAAGAATCCAACGACCAAATTTCGACAAACATCTTCGAATATACCTATTTAAAAAAAACAGTGGAGAAAAAAAGAGAAGAAAGATAATAGAGAAAGCAACCTCTGAATCCACTTCTTTCTCTTTTTTGTATCTTTTGTCTTTTTTTCCCCCAAAAAAAACACAAAACAAAAATATTCGAAATATCTACCAACGTTTCGGTGTTCACCGAAACTTGGGTCCTGACGCGCTGGGAGATTTTCTTAACGATAAAGGGTGTAACAGTTTTGTTGCCCACTTGCCTTTTTGCGTTTTGAACTCAAATATTTTGTGGGGAATTCAACTATTTGGCTGAAAATTCGATGATTTTGATAGGAAATTCAACTAGTAGGTTGAAAATTTATTCTTCTGTTTCGAGCCTTTGTTTTGATTCGACTACTGGGTAAAAAGTTAGAAACATTTTGCTCAAAATTAACTTCTGTTCGTTGAAAGATCCAACATTTTAGTTCAGAATAATTCTCTCAGTTAAAAATTGAAATATCCTGTTAAAATTATGTTTTTAATACAAATTTAATCTTCCTGTTTGAAAATTAATCTGTTTGGTTGGAAGTCCAACCGTTTTATCCTTCAAAATTTCACTATTCGATTCTGATTTCACACTCTTCTGCGGAAAATTGATTTCCTGGGTTGAAAATTAATTTGTGTTGAAAATTGAACTTTCTGGTTCAATGTTGAACAACTCCGTTCAAAATTCATCTTTTCATTCAAAGTTTCAATGTATAATTTGAGAATTTATCTCCTTGGTTGGAAATTAGACTACTTAGTAGAAAAATGAAAAATTTTGTTTCAATTTATTTTTTGTTTATTGGAAGATTCAACAGTTCAGTTGAAAATTAACCTCTTTCGTTGAAACTCAAAATATTTGGTTGAAATTTGGTGGTTCTTTCGACACGGAATTGATCTTCTCCAATTGGAAAATCATTTGTTTGGTTGCAAATCTATAGCTTCTTGTTTATTGAAAGTCAAACTGTTTTATGAAATGTTGGGTTTTTGTAGAAGATTCATAATTGTGTTCGGAAATTGATATATTTTTGGTTGAAAGTTTGACTAGTTTGGTATTAATTTTTTGTGGTTTTTTTTTTTTGGGTAAAACTTTCAATCTTTTGGAAAAGATTTGTATATTCGGCTGAACTTTCAACCACTTAGGTGGGAAATTTGTCTTATTTGTAGAAAAATCCATTTTTAGGTTGGATATTGCTAATTTTTGTTGAAAATTCTAATATTAGGTAAAAAATTTGCTAGTTCTTGTGGAAAGTTATTCTTTTTAGTTGAAAATTAATCGTTTTTTGTGGGAAATTCAAACTATCAGTTAAGAGTTCAAATTCTTTGTTTAACTTTAACTTTTCTGTTCAAAGATTCATCGTAAAAGTTGAAATAATAAATTAATTAGTTATTCTCTCAACTTGAACAATTGACCACTTGGTAAACAGTGAAGTTGTATCGAATATTTTCGATACATTTTCCAAAACTAAACTCGCGATATCTTCGAAACTACGAAAGTTTTTTAAATAAAATTTGGACGCAAAACGCTTTATAGGCATTGGCGATGCCATCGAAATAAAAAAATATATTTTTTTAAACATATAATTAATTATAAACGAAACATTCACAATTCTGTCGGAAATCGTCCTTGAAATTGACAATAATTTGTTGAAATTTTACTTTTTTGTAGATGATTCATAATTGTAGTTGAAAATTCATATATTTCTGGTTAAAAATTCGACTAATTTGGTAATCATTTCTTGTGGTTTTTCATTGGTTTAAACTTTCAATCTTTCAGGAGAAAATTTGCATGTTTGGCTAAAATTCTAACCATTTAGGTGGGAAATTCGACTAATTTGTAAAAAAATTAATTTTTTTGTTGGAGATTAATAATTTTCATTGAAAATTCTTATATAAAGCAGAAAATTTGCGAGTACCTGCGGAAAATTATTCTTTGTAGTTGAAAATTAAGGGAAATTCAACCAATCAGTCAAATGTCCAACTACTTTATTTAACTTTCACTTTTCTGCTGAAAGATTCATCGTAAAAGTTAATATAATAACTGAATCAGTTAATCTCTCGACTTGAATAATTAACTATTTGGTAAAAATTAAAGTTGTGTCAAATATTTTGAATACGTTCTCCAAAACCAAACTCGCGACATCTTGGAAACTACAAATGATTTGTCAATGAAATTTGGACACGAAACTCTTCGCCGGCTCTAGCGATGCCATCAAAATTACCAAATACTTTTTTTAAACATGTAATCAATTATAAACGAAACATCCACAATTAGGTCGGAAATTTTCACTTGAAATTCACAATAATTCGTTGAAATTTTATTTTTTTGTTGATGATTCATAATTGTAGTTGAAAATTTATATATTTCTGGTAAAAAATTCGACTAATCTGGTAATCATTTTTTGTGGTTGTTTTTTGATTTAAACTTTTAATCTTTTAAAAGAAAATTCGCATATTTTGCTAAAATCCCAACCATTTAGGTGGAAAATTCGTTTAATTTGTAAAAAAAAAATGAATTTGTTGGTTAGAGATGCATGAAATTTTCGTTGAAAATTCTAATATCAAGTAGAAAATTTGCTAGTTCTTGCGGAAAATTATTCTATGTAGTTGAAAATTGATCGTTTTGTGAGTTCAAATATTTATCATTGTAGTTGGATATCGATCCCTTTGGTTAAAAAATGGAAAATTTTGTAGACAATCCTATTTTTTTTGGTAGAAAAACAATTTCCCTGGTGCCGAATTCATTTATTTAGATGCTTATTTAGATACTTCTTTCTTGAAAGTTAAACTTCTTCGTTGAAAATTCATATTTTTTTATAAAGATTCGACCATTTTAATGAGAATTTGTTGATGTTTTTCATGGTTCAGACTTTGAATATTTCGATAAAAAATATTCAAAATAATCAAAACTCAAAATCAATTTATTTGATTAAAATAAAATTTGTCATAAAAATAAGATCGATTTTTATTTGAAATTCTAGGATCAAGGCTTTTTGGAACGAATTTCGAAGTTTTTCCCCACTGTTCGCCTCGAGGCTATAGCCTTCATTAGCCTATTGATTAATTCAGCCCTAGGGGCGCCATTTTACTAAAGCCGACCTTGTGAATATCGATGATCAAGAAGTTAAGAAATCTTCTATCTCACCTGCTTGCCTGTCCAGGCGCACCTGTGCGCGCACCTGAATTACCTGGACGCGGCGATAATCTGCGCAATAGGCTTCGCTAAGCTCCTTGCGTCTCTGCTCCTCTGATAGAAATGGAGTTGTTTTGTTTTAACCCTTTCGAGTCAACGACTTTCTTCCTCACTTCCATAAGACAAATAAAATCAAGAATTCAATTTATTTAATTCTATCATTCAATAAATTTTTTATTTGGCTCCACCATAAAAATCGAATCGTTAATTTTTCAATTTTCCAGCCATCTAATAAATAAATATTTCATTTTGATACCATTCTACCAGAGAGTAGAGAGCAAATAAATAAATAATTAGATGATAATTTATTCAATTGAAAATGCTATCCATTTTCCACTCGCAAATGAAAATTTGTTCTCAATCCTCTTAGGTTCATTCTTGTTGGTACCCATGTTTCGTGTCGTTTAATTTATGTGAAAGTAAACTAAAGATTCGAAGGACACCTGATGCAGGTAACTAAATTGGTATTGACCTCAATTAGGAATTTCCTCGAAAATGTTTAAAATGGTTAATTGAAGGCTTTGAAGGTAGCAGAGAGATGGTTGAAGGTGCAGGGCAGTTAATTGGAGTCTGTTAGTTGGAGTGTCGGATATTGGTGGTGCGAGGAAACTCGACGTTGGCCTCCAGCACCATTTGATTGAACTTTGATTGAGTTTCACTAAATTTGAGAGTTCGGTAGTTGCTCTGATGCACTGAATTTCAGGTAAATCAGCCGTTTCCGCAGGTCAGGAGAGCAGCATGTGGTTGGACGTCTAGAGACAGAGACATACGATCATTTAGCTTAGCCTCAGGCGCCTAAGGTGATGCAGTCAGTTGTGTATGTTTTGTGTTGACTGAAGTGCATACAGCTGCATATCCTTCCCGCTAAGTTCTCCTGCACTCTTATACTCAATACTGATGCAGTTGCGAATATATTCCTCATTCGAGGCACGCGACGACTGAACTTATGTGACATGGGTATCAGGGTAAAATGCAGGTGGAGGAAACCGAGGTGATGCATAGCTCCCAAGGTCGGACTATATAAAGGTGGAAGATCTAGTTCTAACGGAAAATGCGTTTGTGCATTTTAATTCCATTGAAATATTAAAATAGTGTAGTCATAATGTTTGAGATGGTAGTGTTGATTAGGGTTTGAATAATAATTGAAGATTGAAGTGAAGTAGGCAGTGTTAATTGCTGGTCAAAATGTAATGTATTATTTTGGAGTTCTTTGTCAACAGTCATGTCCAGAAGAGATTTCACGAGATGGACAACATGTAACCTTACAAGAAACTGATTTGACCATCGCACAGTGGTTCAAAATTCCAAAATGTGTCCGAAAATCAGAATCTCGATATTTTACTTCGTTCGAGTACCCATATAAGGTTTTTGGGGTCGCTGATTCCAAAAATAGAGTCAAAAATACAAAATTCAAAATGGCGGACATTTTTCTAAAATTTTGTATGTGTCTACTTGTAATAAGTATTAAGGGGTATTTGGGGTAGCTGATTTCGAAAATGAAGTCAAAAATCAAAAATACAAAATGGAGGATCCAAAAGAGTGGACATTTCTCAAACATTTCCCATACAATTACTTGAAAATGAGTGTTAAGGGGTTTTTGTGGGTCTCTGATTTCGAAAATGATGTCAAGAATCCGAAATTCAAAATGACGTACCCAAATGGCGGACATTCTCCCGAAATTTTCCATGCATTTATCCGAAAATGGGTATCAAGGGGTTTTTGGGATCGCTGATTCAAAAAATGAAGTCAAAAAGCAAAAAATGAAATTGTCGGACCCAACATGCCGGCTATTTTCCTAAAATTTGCTATGCGTATACTTGAAAATGAGTATTGAGAGGCTTCTGGGGTCGCTGATTCCGAAAATGAAGTCAAAAATATAAAATACGAAATGGCGGATATTTCCTCAACTTTTCCAAGAATTTACTCGAAAATTAGCATTAAGTGGTTTTTGGGGCTGTGGATTTCGAAAATGAAGTGAAAAATCCAAAATTCATTATGCCGGACCTGAAATGGTGAATAATTTTTCTGAAAAACGACTTTTTAAAGGTATATGTCCGCCATGTTTGTTCCGCCATTTGAAATTTTTTATTTTTTACTCAATTTTCGAAATGAGCGACCCCAAAAACTCCTTAATACTCATTTCCAGGTGAATGCATGACAAATTTGAGGAAAATGTCCGCCGTTTTAGATTTTGACTTAATTTTTGTAATCACTGGCAACTTTTTTTAAAGGAATCAGAAAGTTCATAAATTTTGGCAATACAAACGGAAAAAAACAGCGCGCGCATTTTATGAAAAAAAATGATGGATGGGCACATTTCACTCTCAATATCATAAATATACTTGTTTGAAATGCAAATGCGAAAGCAAGCAACTATTATACGCACCCTCAGGAATATCCCTTATGTCTATTTCTGGCACGAACTCACAGAACAACAACGTTTTTCGTCGAACGCTCGAAACTCGAGTAACACACTGAAGCGCGTGAATTCGGCGAAGAGTTAAGTTCAACTGTTCACCACAAGGACAGTTTTGAATATGGTGACTTGTGCTTTTACGAAATATTGCTTGAACGCCCCCTACATAAGTATAAATGATTATGTACCTTATCCGGTAACTTCGAATTTTGAGGTTTTGGCCAGCTTTTTGGGATCTTGAATCACTGTGCTTCGCAAATTGGTCTGAAACGCCCAAAAAGTTGATCAAAACCTGAAGATTCAATTTTTCGCCGATGAACTCCCACACTTAGGGATTTTGAGGGTCGCTAATCTCAAACTCGAAGTCCGATTTTCCAAAAACAAAATGGCGGACACTTTTTCGAAATTTTTATCAGATTTGCATGAAACTTGGTACAAGTGGGTTCCCGGGATCTCTGATTCCAGATTTGAAGTCAGATATAACAAAAAAAGAATGGAGGCCACAAAATGATGGAGACTTTTTGAAAATTCTAATCAGATTTGCATGAAACTTGGTACAAGCCCGTGTAGAAATATTGGTAGGGTATTGTTGAGGCCCTGATGGGGTTTTCCCATCATTGTTTGGGTCCGCAGCAGGCAAATTGCTATGGGCCATGCCAGTTTGGTTAAAAAAAAATTGTTGAGGGCCGTCAAGGGAAATTTGTTGGGATCCCTAACAAGGATCCCCTTCATTCCCCAATTAACGTCGGGGCCCCCGGCGGGACCCCAATGGAACCCTTTTAACAAACAAATGCGGAAAATAAGAAAAAACGCTCATTTTTTGTGTTTCACGCTAGAAAGTAAAAAGAAAGATAGGATATCGCCATCAAAGAGCCGGTAACATATAGAAAATGGTTCGACTTGGAGCAGGTAAAATC